>JAEVFF010000532.1:251201-339484 GCA_018901945.1 Pugionium dolabratum
TGCATTATGCTTCATTAATAACCGTTTACTCAATGAGCACCAATAATCAATTTTGAATTATCATTTTAACTGACCGATCAACTCGGTATATCCACACTTAATCGTGTTATTCCGAGCTTAGAATGACATGAATTCAACAATAACGTTATGCAAGCTCAAGCTTTATATTGTGAAAAGATTTAAGGATGAAATAGCTACGAGAGAGCCTCCGAGTAATCCAATCTATCGCAAACTGCTTGATGCTATGCATAATGCTTCAGTAATAAGCTTTTTCTCAATGAGCACCAATGATCATTTTAGAATGATCATTTTAACTCGCCGGTAAACTTGACACGTCCACACTAAATAGTCTATAACTTTTGATGCAAAGCTCCAAATGCCATGAATCTAACATCCACATTAAGCTAGCAAAATTATCTATATTGTGACAAAATTTAACATTGAAATTGCTACGAAAAAGCCTCCAAGTAATCGAATCTATCACAAACTGCTTGTTGTCATACACTATGCTTCATTAATAAGCTATTACTCAATGAGCACCAATGATCAGTTTAGAATGATCATTTTAACTCGGCGATCAAGTTGACATGTTTGACATGTCCGCACAAAATCGTCCTTAACTTTTGATTCAGAGTTCAGAAGAACACGAATCCAACACCCACGTTAAGCTAGCTAAATTTTCTATATTGTGACAAAGTTTAAGACTTAAATAGATACGACAAGGCCTCCAAGTAATCGAATCTATCGCATATAGTGTGATGCCATGCATTATGCTTAATTTATAAAGCCTTTATTCAATTACCACCAATGATAAGTTAAAAATTATCATTTTAACTGGCCGATCAGTTTAACATGTCTACACTAAATCATCTTAACTGGCCGATCAGCTTAACTTTTTAACTGGCCGATCAGCTTAACATGTCGCTCAAACTAACACAAATCCAACGCCCACGTTAAGCTAGCATAATTTTCTATAATGTGAAGACTGCTTGATGCCATAAACTATGCTTCCTTAATAAGCCTTTACTCGATGAGAAGCAATGATAAGTTTAGAATTAAGCAATGCATTATCTCAAATTAATAAGCCAAACTGTGTGATGCCATGCATTATGCTTCATTTGTAAACATTTTCTCACCGAGCACCAATGATCAGTTTAGAATGATCATTTTAACTAGCTCATCAACTTGACAAGTCCGGACTAAATCGTCTTTAATATTAGATTTAGATCTCAAAATGACATGAATCCAACACCCACATTAATATAGCTCAATTTTCAATATTGTCACAACATTTGAGACTGAAAGACCTATGACAAAGCCTCCATGTATTCTGATGTATCCCCAATTGCGTGATGCCATGCATTATGCTTCATTTATAAGCCTTTACACAAGGAACATCAATGATCAGTTTAGAATTCTTATTTAACTGGCCGATAACCTTGACATGTCCGCTTAACTCTCCTGAAACTTTTTATTTAGAGCTCAGAATGACATGAATCCAATGCCCACGTTAAGCTAGCTCAATTTTCTATATTTTGAATAAATTTAAGACCCAAATAGCTACGACAAAGCCTCCAAGTAATCCAGTCTATCCCAAACTACCGGATGCCCTCCATTATGCTTCATTTATATACCTTTACTCAATGAGCACCAATGATCAATTTAGAATGATCATTTTAACTAACTGATCAACTAGACATGTCCGCACCAAATCAACTTTAACATTTGATTTAGAGTAGCAAATCACATGAATCCAATGCCCAGGTTAATCTAGCTCAATTTACAATGTTGTGACAACATTTGAGACTGTTAAAGCTACAGCAAAGCCTCCAATTAATCCAATGTATCCCAAACTGCATGATGCCATGCATTATGCTTCATTTGTAAACCTTTTTCTCACTGAACACCAATGATACGTTTAGAATGATCATTTTAACTAGCTGATCAAGTTGACACGTTCGGACTAAATCATCTTTAATATTTGGTTTAGAGCTCAAATGACATGAATCGAACACCCATGTTAATCTAGCTCAGTTTTTAATATTGTGACATCATTTGAAACTGAAAGAGCAATGACAAAGCCTCCAAGTAATCCAATGTATCCCAACTGTGTGATGCCATGCATTATGCTTCATTTACAAGCCCTTACTCAAGGAGCAGCAAGTATCAGTTCAGAATGATCATTTTAACTGGCCGATCAACTTAAAATGTCCACATTAAATCATCCAAAACTTTTGATTTAGAGTTCATAATGACACCAATCCAACACCCACGTTAAGCTACTTCAATATTCTATATTGTGACAAAATTTATGGCCGAAAGAGCTACGACAAAGCCTCCAAGTAATCCAATCTATCCCAAACTACGTGATGCCATGCATTGTGCTTCATTTGTAAACCTTTGCTGAATGAGCACCAATGATCAGTTTAGAAGGAACATTTTAACTCGTTGATCAATTTGACATGTCCGCACTAAATTGTCATTAGCATTTTATCTAGAGATCAAAATGCACTATTCCAACGCCCAGGTTAATCTAGCTCAATTTTCAATATTGTGACAATATTTGAGGCTGAAAGAGCTATGACAAAGCCTCCAAGTAATCCAATCTATCCCAAACTGTGTGATGCTGTGCGTTATGCTTCATTTGTAAACATTTTATCAGTGAGCAGCAATGATTAGTTTGTAATGATCATTTTAACTAGCTGATCAACTTGGCATGTCCGGGCTAAATCATCTTTAAAATTTTATTTAGAGCTCAAAATTATATGAATCCAACGCCCACGTTAAACTATCTCAATTTTCAATACTTATACAACGTTTAAGACTGAAAGAGTTAAGAAAAAGCCTTCAAATAATCTAAAGTACCCCAAACTGCGTGATGCCATGCAATATGCTTCATTTATAAGCCTTTACTCAAGGAGAACCAATGATCAATTTAGACTAATCATTTAACAGGTCGATAACCTTGACATGTCCACACGAAATTGTTTGAGATATTTTATTTAGAGTTCAGAATGACACGAATCCAACGCGCACGTTAATCTAGCTCAATTTTCTATATTATGATTAAATTTAAGAAAAAGCCTCCGAGTAATTCAATCTATCCCAAACTATTGGATGCCAGGCATTATGCTTCATTTGTAAACCTTTGCTCAATGAGCACCAATGATCAATTTAGAATGATAATTTTAACTAGCTGATCAATTTGACATGTTTGGACTAAATTGTATTTAACATTTGAGTTGGAGCTCAAAATGATATTAATCCAACACCCACATTAATCCAATGTATCACAAACTGCAGGATTCCAGGCATTATTATTCATTTATAAGCCTTAACTTAAGTAGCACCAATGATCAATTTACAATTATCATTGAACTGGCCGATAACCTTGACAAGCCCGCATTAAATAATCTTAAGCTTTTGATATAAAGTTTAGAATGACACGAATCCAACGCCCACGTTAAGCTTGTTGAATATTCTATACTATGACAAAATTTATGGCCGAACTAGCTATGAAAAAGCCTCCATGTAATCCAATCTATCAAAAACTGCGTGATGCCATGCATTATACTTCATTTGAAAATCTTTGCTCAATGAGCACCAATGATCAGTTAAGAATGATCATTTTAACTAGCTGATCAACTTGACATGTCCGCACTAAACTATCTTTAAGATTTGATTTAGAGCTCGAAGTGACATGAATCCAACACCCACGTTAATCTAGCTCAATTTTCAATATTGTGACAGCATTTGACACTGAAAGAGCTACGACAAAGCCTCCAAGTAATCTAATACATCCCAAACTGCATGATGCCATGCATTATGCTTCATTTTTAAACCTTTTCTCTCACCAAAGATCAATGTAGGATAATCATTTTAAGTAGCTTACCAACTTCACACGTACAGACTAAATTGTCTGAAATATTTGATTTACCGCTCAAAATGACATGAATCCAACACCAACATTAATCTAGCTCAATTTTAATTATTGTGACAACATATGAGACTGAAAGATCTCTGACAAAGCATTCCAAGTGATCCAATGTATCCCAATCTGCATGATGACATGCATTATATTTCATTTATAAGCCTTTACTCAAGGAGAACAAATTATCACTTTAGAATTCTCATTTAACTCGCCGATAACCTTGACATGTCCACATTAAATCGTCCGAAACTTTTGATTTAAAGTTCAGAATAATACGAATCCAACGCCCTTGGTAAGCTAGCTCAATTTTCTATACTGTAATTAAATTTAAGACCCAAATTGCTACGAAAAAGCATCCAAATAATCCAATCTATTCCAAATTGCATGATGCCCTGCATTATGCTTCATTTATACGCCTTTACTCAAAAAGCACCAACGATTAGTTTAGAATGATCATTTTAACTAACTGATCAACTAGACATGTACGGACCAAATCAATTTAACATTTGATTTAGAGTTGCAAATCACATGAATCCAATGCCCAGGTTAATCTAGCTCAATTTACAATATTGTGACAACATTTGAGACTGAAAGAGCTACAACAAAGCCTCCAAATAATCCAATGTATCCCAAACTGCGTGATGCCATGCATTATGCTTCATTTGTAAACCTTTTCTCACTGAGCACCAATGATCAGTTTAGAATGATCATTTTAACGAACTGATCAACTTGACACGTCCGGACTAAATCATCTTTAATATTTGATTTATAGCTCAAAATGACATGAATCAAACGCCCACGTTAATCTAACTCAATTTTCAATGTTGTGACAACATATGAGACTTAAAGAGCTACAACAAAGCCTCCAAGTAATCCAATGTATCCCAACTGCGTGATGCCATGCATTATGCTTCATTTATAAGCCATTACACAATGAGAACCAGTGATCAGTTTAGAAATATTATTTTACTAGCCGATCAACTTAACATGTCTGTACTAACGTCCAAAACTTTTGATTTAGAGTTCAAAATGACACGAATCCAACGACCACGTTAAACCAGCTCAATTTTCAAATTTGTGATTAAATTTTTGACCCTAATAGCTAAGACAAAGCCTCCGAGTAATCCAAACTATCCCAAACTGCTGGATGCCATGCATAATGGTTCATTTGTAAGCCTTTGCTCAATGAGCACCAATGATCAGTTTAAAATTATCATTTTAACTAGCTGATCAACTTGATATGTCTGGACTAAATCATCTTTAACATTTGAGTTAGAGCTCAAAATGACATGAATCCAACGCCTACGTTAATCTAGCTAAATTTTCAATATTGTCACAACATTTGAGACTGAAAGAGGTACGACAAAGCCTCCAAGTAATCCAATGTATCCCATACTGCGTGATACAATGCATTATGCTTCATTTATAAGTGTTTACTCAAGGAGAACCAATTATCACTTTAGAATTCTCATTTAACTGGCCGATAACCTTGACATGTCCGAATTAAATCGTCCAAAACTTTTTATTTAAAGTTCAGAATTACCTCAATTTTCTATATTGTAAATAAATTTAAGACCCAAATAGCTACGACAAAGCCTCCAAGTAATCCAATCTATCCCAAACTGCCTGATACCCTGCATTATGCTTCATTTATATGCCTTTACTCAATTAGCACCAATGATCGGTTTAGAATGATCATTTTAACTAACTGATCAACAAGACATGCCCGCACCTAATCAACTTTAACATTTTATATAGAGTGTCAAATGACATGAATCCAATTCCCAAGTTAATCTAGCGCAATTTACAATATTGTGACAATAATTGAGACTGAAAGAGCTATGACAAAGCCTCCAAGTAATCCAATCTATCCCAAACTGTGTGATGCCATGCCTTATGCTTCATATGTAAACCTTTTATCACTGAGCAGCAATGATCAGTTTGGAATGATCATTTTAACTAGCTGATCAACTTGACATATCTGGACTAAATCATCTTTAATTTTTTATTTAGAGCTCGAAATGACATGAATCCAACACCAACGTTAATCTATCCCAATTTTCAATACTTATGCAATGTTTGAGATTGAAAGAGCTAAGACAAAGCCTTCATGTAATCCAAAGTATCCCAAACTGCGTGATGCCATGCAATATGCTTCATTTATAAGCCATTACTCAAGGAGCACCAATGATCAGTTTAGAATTATCATTTAACAGGCCGATAACCTTGACATGTCCGCACGAGATTGTTCAAAACATTTTATTTAGAGTTCATAATAACACGAATCCAACGCCCACATTAAGCTACCTCAATTTTCTATATTGCGATTAAATTTTAGACAAAGCCTCCAAGTAATCCAATCTATCACAAAATACTGGATGCCATGCATTATGTTTCATTTGTAAACCTTTTCTCAATGAGCACCAATGATCAATTTAGAATGATAAGTTTAAATAGCTGATCAACTTGACATGTTTGGACTAAATCGTTTTAAAATTTTGAGTTGGAGCTCAAAATGATATTAATCCAACACCCACATTAATCCAATGTATCGATTAATGTATCCCAAACTGTAGGATTCCATGCATTATTATTTATTTATAGGCCTTTACTCAAGTAGCACCAATGATCAGTTTACAATTATCATTTAACTGGCTGATAACCTTGACAAGCCCGCATTAAATCAACTTAAGCTTTTGGTATAAAGTTTAGAATGACACGAATCCAACGCCCACGATAAGCTTGCTGAATATTCTATACTGGCCGATCAACTTGACATGTCCGCACTAAATCGTCCTTAACTTTTCATTGATAATTCAAAATGACACGAATTCAACGCCACGTTAAGCTAGCTAAATTTCATATATTGTGACAAAATTTAAGATCAAAATAGCTATGACAAAGCTTCCAAGTCCCAATCTATCCCAAACTGTGTGATGCCATGCATTATGCTTCATTTATAAGCCTTTACTCAAGGAGCATCAATGATCAGTTTAAAATGATCATTTTAACCGCCCGATAAACTTGACATATCCACATTAAATCGTACGTAACTTTTGATTTAGAGTTCAGAATGACACTAATACAACGCCCACGTTGAGCTAGCTCAATTTTCTATATTGTGAAAAAATTTAAGATCGAAAAAGCTATGAAAAAGCTTCCAATTTATCCAATTTATCCTAAATGCATGATGCCATGCATTTTACTTCATTTATACACTTTTACTCAATGAGCACCAATGATCAATTTAGCATAATCATTTTAACTAACTGATCAATTTGACATATCCGCTCTAAATCTTCTTTAACTTTTGATTTAGTGCTAAAAATGACATGAATCCAACGCCCACATTAAGCTAGGTCAATTTTCCATATGCTGACAACAATTCAGATTGCAAGAAAGCATCCAAGTAATCCAATGTATCCCAAACTGTGTGATGCCATGCAATATGCTTCTTTTATAAGTATTTACTCAGAGAACACAAATGATCACTTTAGAATGATCGTTTCAACTGGCTGTTCAACTTGACATGCATTCACTTAATCATCCATAACCTTTGGTTTATAGTTAAGAATGACACAAATCAAACCCCCTCGTTAAACTAGCTCAATTTTCTATATTGTGACAACATTTGAGACTGAAAGGGCTACCCAGATCCTTCAAGTAATCGAATGTATCCCAAACTGTGTGTTGCCATGATTATGCTTCATTTATAAGATTTTACTAAAGGAGCACCATGATCAGTTTAGAATGAACATTTTAACCTGACGATCAACTTGACATGTCCGCATTAAATCGTCCTTAACTTCTGATTTATACTTAAAAATGACATGAATCCAATGCCAACATTAAGCTAGCTCAATTTTCTATATTGTGACAAAATTTAAGATCGAAATAGCTAGGACAAAGCTTCCAAGTAATGCAATCTATCCCAAACCACGTGATGCCATGCATTATGCTTCATTGATACGCCTTTACTGAATGAGCACCGATGATCAGTTTAAAATTATCATTTTAACAAGCTGATCAACTCGACATGTCCGCACTAAATAGTCTTTAACTTTTGATTTAGAGCTCAAAATGACGTCAATCGATCGCCCACGTTAAGTTAGCTGAATTTTCCATATTGTGACAACATTTGAGACTGAAAGAGCTACCACAAAGGCTTCAAGTAATCCAATGTGTCCCAAACTGCGTGATGCCATGCATTATGCTTCATTTATAAGCCTTGACTAAAGGAGCACCAATGATCAGCTTAAAATGATCATTTTAACTGGCGATCAACTTGAAATGTCTGCACTAAATCGTACTTAACTTTTGATTTAGAGTTGAGAATGACACTAATCATACACCCACGTTAAGCTAGCTCGATTTTCTATACTGTGACAAAATGTAAGATCCAAAAAGCTATGGGAAAGCTTCCAAGTAATCTAATCTATCCCAAACTGCGTGATACCATGCATTATGCTTCATTTATACGCCTTTACTCAATGAGCTCCAATGATCAGTTTAGAATGGTCATTTTAACTAACTAATCAACTAGACATGTCCGCATTAAATCTTCTTTAACTTTTGATTTACAGCTCCAAATGACATGAATCCAACGCCCACATTAAGCTAGTTCAATTTTCCATATTGTGACATTTGAGACCAAAAGAGCTACGACAAAGACTGTAAGTAATCCGATGTATTCCAAACTGCGTGATGCCATTCATTATGCTTTTTATATAAGTATTTACTCATAGAGCACCAATGATCATTTTAGAATGATCATTTCAATAGGCTGTTCAACTGGACATGTACGCACTTAATCATCCGTAACTTTTGAATTAGAGTTTAGAATGACAGGAATCCCACCCCCACGTTAAGCTAGCTCAATTTTCAATATTGTGACAACATTTGAGAATGAAAGAGCTAACACAGAGCCTTCAAGTAATCCAATGTATCCCAAACTGCGTTATGCCACTCATTATGCTTCATTTATAAGCCTTTACTCAAGGAGCATCAATGATCAGTTTAGAATGATCATTTTAACTGGTCGATCAACTGGACATGTCTGCATTAAATCGTCCATAACTTTTGATTTAGAGTTCAGAATGACACGAATCCAACGCCCACGTTAAGCTAACTCAAGTTTCTATATTGTAGTAAAATTTAAGAATGAAAAAGCTATGAAAAAGCTTCCAAGTTATACAATTTATCCAAAACTTCGTGATGCCATGCATTATGCTTAATTTATACGTCTTTACTCAATGAGCACCAATGATGAGTTTAGAATGATCATTTTAACTAGCTGATCAACTTGACATATCTGCACTAAATCGTCTTTAACTTTTGATTTAGAGCTCAAAATTACATGAATCCAACACCCATGTTAAGCTAGCACAATTCCATACTGTGACAACATTTGAGACTGAATGAGCTACGACAAATCCTCCAAGTAATCCAATGTATACCAAACCACGTGATGCCATGCATTATGCTTCTTTTATAAGTCCTTACTCAAAGAGAACCAATGATCAATTTGTAATGATCATTTCAACTGGCCGTTCAACTTGACATGTCGCACTAAATCGTCTTTAACTTATGATTTAGAGCTCAAAATAGCATGAATCTAATGCCCATGTAAAGCTAGCTCAATTTTCCATATTGTGACAACATTTGTGACTTAAAGAGCTTGGTAAAACCTCAAAGTAACACAATCTATCCTAAAGTGCGGGATGACATGCATTATGCTTCATTTATACGCCTTTACTCAATGAGCACCAATGATCAATTTAGAATGATCAATTTAAGTAGCTGATAAACTTGACATGTCTGCACTAAATCTTCTTTAACTATTGAGTTAAAGCTCAAAATGACATGAATCCAACGCCCACATTAAGTTAGGTAGATTTTCCATATTCTGACAACAATTCAGATTGAAAGAGCTACGAGAAAGCATCCAAGTAATACAATGTATCCCAAACTGCTTGATGCCATGCAATATGCTTTTTTATCAGTCTTCACTCAAGGAGCACCAATGATCAATTTAGAATGATTGTTTCAACTGGCCGTTCAACTAGACATGTATCGTTTTTAATCATCCATAACTTTTGATTTAGAGATCTGAATGACACGAATCCAATGCCGATGTTAAGCTAGGTCAATTCTTTTTATTGTGATGAAATTTAAAATCCAAAAATCTATGAAAAAGTTTCCAAGTAATCCAATCTATCCAAAACTGCATTATGCCCCGCATTATGCTTCATTTATACGCCTTTACCCAATGAGCACCAATGATCAGTTAAGAATGATCATTTTAACTAACTGATCAACTTCACATGTCTAGAATAAATCTTATTTAACTTTTAATTTAGGGATCAAAATGACATGAATACGAGATCCATATTGTAACAACATTTTAGACTCAAAGACCTACGAAAAAGCCTTCAAGTAATCCAATGTATCTCAAACTCCGTGATGCCATGTATTATTCTTTACTTATAAGTCTTTACTCAAGGAGCACTAATGAGCAGTTTAGAATTGTCATTTTAACTGGCCAATCAACTTGACATGTCCGCACTAAATCATCAATATCTTTTGATTTAGAGTTCAGAATGACACAAATCCAAAGACCCGGTTAAGCTAGCTCACTTTTTATATTATCCAAAATTTTAGACCGAATTAGCAAAGACAAAGCCTCCAAGTAATACAATCTATCCCAAACTGTGTGATGTCATGCATTATGTTTCATTTGTAAACCTTTTCTCAATGATCACCAATGATCAGTTTAGAGTGATCATTTTAACTAGCTGATAAACTTACCATGTATGCACTTAATCATCCTTAAATTTTGGTTTAAAGTTCAAAATGACACGAATCCAACCCCCACGTTAAGCTAGCTCAAATTTCCATATTGGGACAACATTTGAGAGTGAAAGAGCTATGACAAAGCCTACAAGTAATTCAATGTATCACCAAACTGCATGATGCAATGCATTATGTTTCATTTATAAGCCTTTAGTCAAGGAGCACCAATGATGAGTTCAGAATGATCATTTTAACTGGCCGATCGACATGACATGTACGCACTAATCGTCTATATCTTTTAATTTAGAGTTCAGAATGGCACGAATCCAACACCCACATTAAGCTAACTCAATTTTCTATATTTTGAAAACATTTGAGGCTGAAAGACATACCAAAAAGCTTTCAAGTAATCCAATGTATCTCACATAGCGTGATGCCATGCATTATGCTTCATTTATAAGCCTTTACTCAAGGAGCACCAATGATCATTTTAACTGGCCGATCAACTTTACATGTCCGCACTAAATTGTCTGTGTCTTTTTTCACGAATCAATTGCCCAGGTTAAGCTAGCTCAATTTTCCATATTATAAAAAAATTTTAGACCAAAATAGCTATGAGAAAGCTTCCAAGTAATCCAATCTATCCAAAACTGCGTGATGCCATGCATTATGCTTCATTTGTAAACTTTTGCTCAATGAGCACCAATGATCATTTTAACTAGCTGATTAACTTGACCTATCCGCACTAAATCGTCTTTGACTTTTGTTCTAGAGTTCAAAATGACTGAATCCAATGCCCATATTAATCTAGCTCAATTTTCAATATTGTGGCAACATTTAAGACTGAAAGAGCTACGACAAAGCTTCCAAGTAATACAATGTATCCCAAACTTCGTGATGCCATGCATTATGCTTCATTTATAAGCCTTTACTCAAGGAGAACCAATGATCAGTTTAGAATGATCATTTTAACTGGCCCAGCAACCTGACATGTACGCACTAAATCGTGCGTAACTTTTGATTTAGAGTTCGGAATGACATTAATCCAACACCCACGTTAAGCTAGCTCAGTTTTCTATATTGGGAGACCATTTTAATACTGAAACAGCTACCACAAAGCCTTCAACTAATCAAATCTATTCTAAACTGCGTGACACCATGCATTATGCTTCATTAATAATCCTTTACTCAAGGAGCACCAATGATCAGTTTAGAATGATCAATTTAACTGGCCGATCAATTTGATATGTACGCACAAAATATTCCGTAAGTTTTGATTTAGAGTTCTGAATGGCATGAATCCAACGCCCACGTTAATATAGCTTAGTTTCCTATATCGTGACAATATTTGAGACTGAAACAGCTACCACAAAGCCATCAAGTAGTTAAATCTATCCCAGACTGTGTGATGACATGCATTATGCTTCATTTATAAACCTTTTCTCAGTGAGCACCAATGATCAATTCAGAATGATCAATTTAACTAGCCGATAAACTTGACATGTCCGCCGGAACATTTTATTTAGTGTTCATAATGACATAAATCCAACGCCCAAGTTAACCTTGCTAAATTTTCTATATAGTGATAAAATTTAATATTGAAATATCTATTAAAAATCCTCCAAGTAATCGAATCTATCTCAAACTACGTGATGCCATGTGTTATGCTTCATTTGTAAACCTTGGCTCAATGAACTCCAATGATCAGTTTGGAATGATCAATTTAATTGGCCGATCAACTTGACATGTACGCCCTAAATCGTCTATAACATTTTATTCAGAGTTCAGAATGACACTAATCTAACTCCCACGTTATGCTAACTCAATTTCTATGTTATGAAAACATTTGAGATTGAACGATCTACCATAAAGCCTTCAAGTAATCCAATCTATCCTAAACTACTTGATGCCATGCATTATGCTTCATTTATAAGCATTTTACTCAAGGAACGCCAATGATCAGTTTAGAATGATCAAGTTAACTGACCGATAAACTTGACATGTACGCACTAAACCATCCATAACTTTTGATGTAGAGTTTGGAATGACACGAATACAACGCCCACGTTAATCTAGCTCAATTTTCTATATTCTGACACCATTTAAGACAGAAATAGCTACAACAAAGCCTTCAAATAATCCAATCTATCCAAAAAATACATGAGGCTATGCATTATGCTTCATTTATAAGTCTTTACTTTAACTGTCCGATCAATTTAACTTGTACGCACTAAATCGTTAGTAACTTTTGATTAAGAGTTCAGAATGACATGAATCCAACGCCCTTGTCAATCTAGCTCAATTTTCTATATTGTGACAAAATTTTAGATTGAAATAGCTATGACAAAACTTCCAAGTAATGCAATCTATCCCAAAGTGTGTGATACCATGCATTGTTCTTCATTTATACGCCTTCACGCAATGAGCACCAATGATCGTTTTAGAATGATCATTTTAACTAGCTGATCAACTTGAAATGTCCAAAAATCATCTTTAACTTTTGATTTAGAGCTCAAAATGACATGAATACAACACCAACGTTAAGCTAGCTCAATTTTCCATATTGAGACAAGATTCGAGTCTGAAAGAGGTACGACAAAGCATCCAAGTAAACCAATGGATCCCAAATTGCGTGATGCTATTCATTATGCTTCTTTTATGAGTCTTTACTCAAGGAGCACCAATGATTAGTTTAGAATGATCGTTTCAACTAGCTGTTCAATTTGACATGTACGCACTTAATCATCCGTAACTTTGGATTTAGAGTTCCGAATGACACGAATCCAACTCCCACGTTAAGCTAACTCAATTTTCTATATTTTGACAACATTTGAGACTCAAAGAGCTACAACAAAGCCTTCAAGTAATCCAATGTATCCCAACCTGCGTGATTCCATGCATTATGCATCAGTTATAAGCCTTTACTCAAGGAGCACCAATGATCAGTTTAGATTGATCATTTTAGCTGGAAGATCAACTTGACATGTCCGCACTAAATCATCCTTATCTTTTGATTTAGAGTTCAGAATGACACGAATCCAACGCCCACGTTAAGCTAGCTCAATTTTCGATATTATGACAAAATTTTAGACTGAAATAGTTACGAAAAATCCTTCAAGTAATCCAATCTATCCAAAACACCATGAGGCCATGCATTATGTTTCATTTGTAAACCTTTGCTGAATGTGCACCAATCATCAGTTTAGAATGATCATTTTAACTAGCTGATCAACTTGACCTATCCGCACTAAATCATCTTTGAGTTTTGATCGAGAGCATAAAATGACATGAATCCAACGCCCACATTAATCTAGCTGAATTTTCAGTATTGTGACAAATTTAAGAACTAAATGTGACAAAATTTCTATATTTTGTTTTCAACAATAAGGATTTTATTAATAACCACGAACGTTGATTACATGAGTTTGTAAAAAGAAAGGACAACAATGATAAATATTCCAATCAACGGATGAAACAATAGATGTTGACGCTAAAGCATCAGCAGCATGATTGCATGTTCTTGGTTGGTACTGAAAGCGAATATCGATAAACCTTGGAATCCAATGTTGAATCGTCTGAAAATAGTGTTGCAAATGGAAATGGAGTCCTGTAGTGCTGATGAGATTATTCAAAGCTAAATTATCTCCTTCAAAAATAATTTTACGGTAACCTAAAGACCATGAAGATTGGAGTGCCCAGATAAGTGCAGTAAATTCTGCTTCAATTACTATTGACCGTTCTTGAAATTTTCCCTGTCCAACGTATAGAAAAAGTCTATTATTACTATGGATAATCCAACCTAGTCCAAAATGCTGATTGCCTTCACGATGAGCCGCATCATAGTTGCATTTGACCCAACCTGGTGGTGGTGCTTCCCATATTTGAGTAGTAGATTTGGGATACGAGCTGATTATTTCTGTTGTCATATTATTTTGCATCCATTCAAGAGCATCGTCATGGCTTGTTTGTAGTAACTTATCCAAAGGAATATCTTTATTATTAAAAAGAAGATTGTTTCTGGATTTCCATACTCTCCAAAGTAGGAAGAAAGGAATATACTTATTTGCATAATCAGGTTGAAGACAATTATTACTTTCAATGAAGAATCTGATGTTGTCTTGTAAGTTAACAGACTGAGAACAGATTGATGAATTTTCAATTCCCAATTTTGCAAAATAATTTGAGAGTAATGACATAAGAAAAATGTATGGAGCTCTGTTTCTTTAGAATCACAGCAACGTGGACATGTATTATCAGAAGATATATGTCGATAATGTAGATGTGATTTTAAAGCTAAAACCCGAGGTAAAAGTCGCCACATGAAATGATGTAGCTTTGGTGGTAGTTTAATAGACCAGATGAGTTTTTCCAAGTCCAGTTGGTTTGCCAAGGGTGGTAGAACAACAACCTCATTGTCATTATTATAGACAGCCCTCCGATAACCAGATTTCACCGAGTATATTTCTCTATTCGTATATTTCCAAACCCAACTATCTGGAGTAGTAGTATGGTCATCTTGTTCAATCAAATCAGAAATAATTGTCTCATCCTATTGACCTGTCTCCTTATTGATGAGAAATTGTACTTGCAACTGAGGGTTTTTATACGGTAGCAACTAAGGAGAACGCGCTGGCGTGGTAGGCATCTAATTTGTATCCCCAATAAGAGTATTGGTACCGTTACCAATAATCCTCTACAATCCGGAAGTGAGTAGAAGTCTTCCATGTAAAATTGACTGCCATCCAAACGATGGATGGGATCCTAAAAAATCAGACATCAAATCTCCAGTTTTATAATACGACTCTTTAAAACTTTTGATAGTAGGCAATTAGGTCTATATATCAATTTCCAGCACAGATTAGTGAGAATAGCCTGATTGAATTTTTCAAAATCTCGAAAGCCGAGACTAGCAATTTCACTGGCATAGCAAAGGCAACTGCTTTGATTAAGGTTTCCTTTCAAGCTGGTGATAAGAATTTCGTTTGCCAACCTAATAATTTTGAAAGAACTTTGTTCAGAATGTATCTGAATATCTGACGTTTATTCCATTTAAACTGTTCTGATAGCCCCAAATATTTCACTCCTCCACCAATATTGTTAATCCCCAACATTTGGCGGATGTGAATTCTCATATGTTCAAATAGTTGATTTCCAAATATAACTGACTATTTTTCCATATTTATTGTCTGGACAGAGACTCTACCATATTCTGGAAAAATATTCCATAATGATAAATCATTTTTCCTGTATGCTCTGATGAAAAAGAGGGAGTCATCAGCCCATAAGAGATGAGAGATGGAAGGCCCATTATGCGAAATACGCAGAGTCTGAATGCAACAATTCTTTCGGCATTATTTAGCATAGAACTTAGGACATCTGAACCCCCTGTCTGGGTGAAACGAACCATAAGGACTGCCATTAATAATGACAGAAAAAGAGACTGTAGTAACACACTCCATTACCCAATTTATCAAGATCGGAGAAAAAAACTTTTTTCAAAAGCACTGATTCTAGAAAGCTCCACTCAATTCGATCATATGCCTTACTGATACCCGTTTTTATTGCCATGAAGGATTTAGCATTGGACTTGTGAGAACGTAAACAATGTAATGCTTCATGGGCAATAAGCACATTATCCGAGATAAGTCTTCCCGGAATGAAAGCTTCTTGATTTTGTGCTACCATAGTCTCAAGATACTTTTTCAACCGATGTACCAGAATTTTGGAAATAATTTTGTAAATCACACTACACAGTGACATCGGCCGAAAATCTTTCATAGTTTTAGGATAATCCATTTTCGGTATGTGGCAAATGTTGGTATGATTAAATTCCATTGTCATTTCCCTTAACAAAAAAATCGGCCTACTTCCATATAGACCTCTTGTCCAACTATTTTCCAATGTTGTTGAAAAAAATCCGCCAAAAATACATCCGGTCCAGGGGCTTTCTTAGGTCCAATAAAAGATATGGCATCAAAAACCACATCTTTAGTAACTGGTCGAACTAATTAAGCATTCGTATTATCTGAAACAAGTTTATCTACATTTGAGAGAACTGATTCCATATTCCCCTGATCAGCTTGGCTAAATTATTTGATAAAATATTGCTGAGCTTCGTGAGCTATGGCTTCATTGCCAAAGACTTCAATACCATTATCCAACGTAATGGAAGATATATTGTTTCTTGAACGTCGATTCTTAGTTACTGCATGAAAGAACTTTGTATTTGTATCCCCCTTGTTAAGCTACTGATTTCTACTTTTAGTCTTACAAAAATTTTCCTCATCCACATAAGCCATTGTTAGCTCTTTTTTCAAATAAGAAATACAATCCTCTACACATTGGGAATTTGTCTTTGCAATATCTATTGCAGACTTAATCTCCGGAATTATTGAGAAGAACTTGTAAAGTTGTTCTTCTTCCAAAAAGACATCATTTTCCGGCAGGAAATAAGTGTAGATAAGAGCTCCGAATTAGATGAATGCTGATTTCGATTTCAACTCTGATTAAAAATTTCCTGAAATCCTTCATGATTCGAGCAGTGGGGGTCATATTTGAACATCCTTATTCTGAATTCTGAATTTCTTCGAATACTTATTATACCAGATATGTGATCCGAATTAATCAACTCCAAATATTTAACCTTAGAGGCAGGATAAATGGCTTTCCATTCGTCATTTACCATGACTCTGTCTAACCAGCACTGAACAATTTGGTTATTTTGTTTCCCAACCCAAGTCATATTATTTCCACTATATTGTAGATCTGACATATTACGTGAAGTTACTATATGTTGAAAATCTAAAGACTCCACGGTTCTCTTAAAGGTCCACCAACTTTTTTATGTGCGTGTAGGATTTCATTAAAATCACCAAAAATCATCCAAAGACTATTTCATACAATAGAGATTCGATGTAATCTTTCCCAAAGATTAGATCGGTATTTAAGAATCGGGTGTCCATATACACACTTTGAATCGACATTCCAAAGCCTCATGACTGATTAATCCACACTTTGAACAAAAATTACGAAGGTGTTCATACCGGAAACGAAGTGGAACTTCGAGATCACCAAATCGAAACTTCCTCGGAAAAACAGAGGTCAATCGACGAAAAGCAAAACACGAATCCGGAAAAACTCAACGCGGTGGCACCCTCCTTGTTGGAGTCTGATTCAAGAAAGTCCCCTAATGTTCCTTCAATATGCATACCATGCGGTAAGTTAGAAAGTGGAGGGGTATTTCGCGAATTTGAACCCAAAACGGGATTTTTTGGAATTTGGATTCCAATAAATCTGACGCCCATTTCTGAAGGGCCACCATATAGTTGTGAAAGAACACGGGCTCAGCGGATGACGGAGATGAGTTCTTCTTCCGTTTGAAATAGGAATTGAACTCGATTATTCGAGACACAACAGTCTCTCCAACACTCCACAATCGCGGGAGTAATCAGAGCCAGTAAACTTTGTTTACGGTGGTTTATCGGTTTTCCGATGAGGGAGAAGCGAGTCTCATTTGTGGTTTGAATACATAATTCAGCCCGTAATTCAATCGGGGCCTCATAAATTCCCAAGGAGATATCTTTTAGTTGCTTGGTAATGAAATAAGACATGGTTGGTTTTGAAAATTGCAGGAAGAAATTGATATAAAAGAGAAGATGTGTAAAAAACTGATTTGTAGAATTGGAGTATTTATAGACGGGTACTAGGAATTAGGAAAAGGAAACCATCAGATTTGACGACAAACACTTTTCAGAAGGAAGCGATGGACACTTCATCGACGGAACCAGAGGTAACCGTCACGAGAGACGACGCTGGAGAAGAAAACAGAAATCGCAAAAAGCGTGAAAGTTGAGAGAAAAAACGGTTACGAAAATTAAGAATTATACATAAAATGTCTCACACAGTTTCTGTATTGTGACAATATTTGAGACTGAAACAGCTACCATGGAACCTTCAAATAATCAAATCTATTCTAAACTGCGTGACACCATGCATTATGCTTCATTTATAAACCTTTACTCAAGGAGCATCAAGGATCATTTTAGTATGATCAATTTAACTGACCGATCAACTTGACATATACATACAAAATCTTCTATAACTTTTGATTTAGAAATCAGAATGACATGAATCCCTCGCCCACGTTAAGCTATCTTAATTTTCTATATTGTAACAACATTTGAGACTGAAATAGCTACCACAAAGCCATCAAGTAATTAAATATATTCCAAACTACGTGACGCCATCCATTATGCTTCATTTGTAAACCTTTCCTCAATGAGCACCAATGATCAGTTTAGAATGATCAATTTAACTAGCGAATAAACTTGACGTATCCACACTAAATAATTCGTAACTTTTGATTTAGTGTTCATAATGACATGAATCGAACGCCCACGTTAATCTAACTCAATATTCTATATTGTGATAAAAGTTAATATTGAAAAAGCTATAAAAAATCCTCCGAGTAACCGAATATATCCAAAACTGCGTGATGCAATGCATACGCTTCATTTGTAAACCTTTTCTCAATGAACTCGAATGATCAGTTTAGAATGATAAATTTAACATGTCAATCAACATGACATGTACACACTAATTCTTTTGTAACTTTTGAATTAGAGTTCAGTTTGACATGAATCTAACGCCCACGTTAAGCTAGCTCAATTTTCTATATTGTGACACTATTTAAGTCCAAAATAGTTACGAAAAATCCTTCAAGTAATCCAATCTATCCAAAACTGCGTGATTCCAT
The DNA here is from genome assembly GCA_018901945.1 of Pugionium dolabratum. Classification (NCBI taxonomy): domain Eukaryota; kingdom Viridiplantae; phylum Streptophyta; class Magnoliopsida; order Brassicales; family Brassicaceae; genus Pugionium; species Pugionium dolabratum. Next base: position 270,680 of record JAEVFF010000532.1, read on the forward strand.
GCATTATGCTCCATTTATCAGCCTTTACTCAATGAGCACCAATGATCAGTTTAGAATTATCATTTTAATTGGCCGATCAACTTGACATGTCCGCACTAAATCGTCCATAACTTTTGATTTAGAGTTCTGAATAACATGAATCCAGCGCCCATGTTATGCTAGCTCAATTTTCTATATTGTTACAAAATTTAAGATCGAAATATTCATGAAAAAGCTACCAAGTAAACCAATTTATCCCAAACTGCATGATGCCATGCATTATGCTTCATTTATAATCCTTTACTCAAGGATCACCAATGATCTGTTTAGAATGATCATTTTAGCTAGCCGATCAACTTGACATGTCCGCACTAAATTGTCTGTATCTTTTGATTTAGAGTTCAGAATTACACAAATCCAATTCCCATGTTAAGGAAGCTCAATTTTCTATATTATGACAAAATTTTAGACCAAAAGCCTTCAAGTAAACCAATCTATCCAAAAATGCATGAGGCGATGCGTTATGTTTCATTTGTAAACCTTTGCTGAATGAGCACCAATCATCAGTATAGAATGACCATTTTAACTAGCTGATCAACTTGACATGTCCGCACTAAATCATCTTTGACTCTTGATCTCGAGCTCAAAATGACATGAATCCAACGCCCACATTAATCTAGCTCAATATTAAATATTGTGACAAAACTTAAGAAGGAAATAGGACAAAACTTAAGATCGAAATGTTTTGTGACAACATTTGAGACTGAAACAGCTACCACAAAGCCTTCAACAAATCAAATCTATTCTAAAATGTGTGACGCCATGCATTATGCTTCATTTATAAGACTTAGTCAAGAAGCACCAGTGATAAGTTTAGAATGATCAATTAACCTGGTTGATCAACTTGACATGTACACACTAAATCTTCCGTTACATTTGATTTAGAGTTCAAAATGACATGAATCCAACGCACACATTAAGCTAGCTCAATGTTCTATATTGTGGCATCATTTGAGAGTGAAACATGTATCACTAAGCCATCAAATAATTAAATCTATCCCAAACTGCGTGATCCTATACATTATCCTTCATTTGTAAACCTTTGCTCAATGAGCACCTAAACTGATCAATTTAACCGGCCGATCAACTGGACATGTACGCACTAAATCATCCATAACTTTTCATTTAGAGTTCAGAATGACATGTATCCAACGCCCATGTTAAGCTAGCTCAATTTTCTATATTGTGACAAAATTTAAGATCGAAATAGCTATGATAAAACTTAAGACCGAAATTGGACAAAACTTAATATCAAAATGTGACAAAATTTCTATCTTGTGACAACATTTGAGACAAAAACGGCTACCACAAAGCCTTCAACTAACCAAATATATTCAAAACTGCGTGACGCCATGCATTATGCTTCATTTATAAGCTTTTACTCAAGGAGCACCAGTGATCAGTTTAGAATGATCAATTTAACTGGCCGATCAACTTGACATGTACATACTAAATCTTCCGTAACTTTTGATTTAGAGTTCAGAATTACATGAATCCAGCGCCCACATTAAGCTAGCTCAATTTTCTATATTGTGACAACATTTGAGAGCGAAACAGCTACCACAAAGCCATCAAGTAATTAAATCTATCCCAAACTGCGTGATCCTATACATTATGCTTCATTTGTAAACCTTTGCTCAATGAGCACCATTGATTAGTTTAGAATGATCAATGAAATGGCCGATGAACTGGACATGTACTCACTAAAGCGTCCATCACTTTTGATATAGAGTTCAGAATGACATGAATCCAACGCCCACGTTAAGCTAGCTTAATTTTCTATATTGGGACAATATTTGAAACTGAAACAGCTACCACAAAGCCTTCAAGTAATTAAATATATTACAAACTGCGGGATGCCATGCATTATGCTTCATTTGTGAAGCTTTGCTCAATGAGGACCAATTTTTAGTTTGGAATGATTAATTTAACTATTCGATTAAATTGACATGTCCGCACTAAATCGTCTGTAACTTTTGATTTAGAGTTCAGAATGACACGAATCCAACACCCACGTTTAGCTAGCTCAGTTTTCTATATTGTGACAAATTTTATTATTGAAATAGCTATGACAAAGCTTCCAAGTAAACCAATCTATCCGAAACTAGGAGATGACATGCATTATGCTTCATTTATCAGCCCTTACTCAAGGAGCACCAATGACCAGTTTAAAATGATCATTTTAAGTGGCCGATCAACTTGACATGTCCGCACTAAGTCGTCCGTATTTTTTTATTTAGAGTTCAGAATGACACAAATCCAACCCCCACGATAAGCTAGCTCAATTTCTATATTGTTACAAAATTTAATATCGAAATAGCTATGACAAGGCTTACAAGTAAACCAATATATCCCAAAATGCGTGATGCCATGCTTCATTTGTAAACCATTGCTCAATGAGCATCAATGATTAGTTTAGAATGATCAATTGAACTCGCTGATAAACTTGAAATGTCCGCACTAAATCATCCATAACTTTTAACTTAGATTTCAGAATGACATGAATCCAACACCCACGTTAAGCTAGCTCAATTTTCTATATTGTGACAAAATTTTATACTGAAATAGCTACGTTAAATCCTCTGAGTAATTGAATCTATCCGAAACTGCATGATTCCATGCATTATGCTTCATTTGTAAACATTTGCTCAATGAACTCTAATGATCAGTTTAGAAAGAAAAATTTAAATGACCAATCAACTTGACATATACGCACTAAATTGTCTGTAACTTTTGATTAAGAGTTCAGAATGACACAAATCCAATGCCCACAGTAAACTAGCTCAATTTTCTATATTGTGACAACATTTGAGATTGCAAGAGCTACCACAAAACTTTCAAGTAATCCAATCTATCCTAAACTGTTTTATGCCATGCATTATGCTTCATTTATCATGCTTTACTCAATGATCACCAATGATTAGTTAAAAAAGATCAATTTAACTTGCCAGTAAACTTGACATGTATGCACTAAATCATCCGTAAGTTTTGATTTATAGTTCGAAATGACACGAATCCAACGCCCACCTTAAGCTAGCTCAATTTTATATATTGTGAAAATATTTGAACTATGACAAAATTTTAAACCGAAATACATACGACAAAGCCATCAAGTGACCCAATCTATCCAAAATTGCGTGAGGCCATGCATTATGTTTCATTTGTAAACCTTTGCTGAATGAACACCAATCATCAGTTTAGAATTATCATTTTAACTAGCTGATCAACTTGACCTGTCCGACCTAAATCATCTTTGACTTTTGATCTCGAGCTCAAAACGACATGAATCCATCGCTCACATTAACCTATATTGTGACAAAACTTAAGACCAAAATGGGACAAAACTTAAGATCGAAATGTGACAAAAATTTTATATTGTGACACATTTGAGACTGAAACGGCTACTACAAAGCCTTCAACTAACCAAATCTATTCTAAACTGCGTGACGCCATGCATTATGCTTCATTTATAAGCCTTTACTCAAGGAGCACATGTGATCAGTTTAGAATGATCAATTTAACTGGCCGATCAACTTGACATGTACAAACTAAATCTTCCATAACTTTTGATTTAGAGTTCAGAATGAGATGAATCCAACGCCCACATTAAGCTAGCTCAATTTTCTATATTGTGACAACATTTCAGAGTGAAACAGCTACCACAAAGCCATCAAGTAATTAAATCTATCCCAAACTGCATGATCCTATGTATTATGCTTCATTTGTAAACCTTTACTCAATGAGTACCAACGATCAGTTTAGAATGATCAATTTAACTGGCCTATCAACTGGACATGTACGCACGAAATCGTCTGTATCTTTTGATTTAGAGTTCAGATTGAATGAATCCAACGCCCATGTTAAGCTAGCTTAATTTTCTATATTGTGACAATATTTGAGACTGAAACAGCTACCACAAAGCAATCAAGTAATTAAATATATTCCAAACTGCGTGATGCCATGCATTATGCTTCATTCGTAAATCTTTGCTCAATTAGCCCCAATGATCAATTTAGAATGATCAATTTAACTAGCCGATAAACTTGACATGTCCACACTAAATAATTCGTAGCTTTTGATTTAGTGTTCATAATGACATGAATCCAACGCCCACATTAAGCTAGCTCAATATTCTATATTGTGATAAAATTTAATATTGTAATATCTATGAGAAATCCTCCAAGTAATTGAATCTATCCAAAACTACATGATGCCATGCAGTACGCTTCATTTGTAAACCTTTGCTCAATGAACTCCAATGATCAGTTTAGAATGATCAATTTTTCTATCCGATCAACTTGACATGTACGCACTAAATCTTTCGTAAATTTTGAATTTGAGTTCCAAATGACACGAATCCAACGCCCACGTTAAGCTAGCTCAATTTTCTATATTGTTACAAAATTTAAAATCGAAATAGCTATGAAAAAGCTTCCAAGTAAACCAATCTATCCGAAACTGTGTGATGCCATGCATTATGCTTCATTTGTAAACCTATGCTCAATGAGTACCAATGATCAGTTTAAATGATCAATTTAACTACCTGATAAACTTGACATGTCCGAACTAAATCGTCCATAGCTTTTGACTTAGATTTCAGAATGACATGAATCCAACGCCCACGTTAAGATAGCTCAATTTTCTATATTGTGACAAAATTTTATACTGAAATAGCTACGTGAAATCCTCTGAGTAATCAAATCTATCCCAAACTGCGTGATTCCATGCTTATGCTTCATTTGTAAACCTTTGCTCAATGAACTTTAATGATAAGTTTAGAATGATCAATTAAAATGGCCAATCAACTTGACATGTACGCACTAAATAGTCTGTAACTTTGATTTAGACTTCAGAATGACACAAATCCAATGCCCACGGTAAGCTAGCTCAATTTTATATATTGTGACAACATTTGAGATTGCAAAAGCTATCAGAAAGCCTTCAAGTAATCCAATCTATCCTAAACTGCTTGAAGCTATGCATTATGCTTTATTTATCACGCTTTACTCAATGAGCACTAATGATCAGTTTAAAATGATCAATTTTACTTGCCGATAAACTTGACATGTACGCACAAGATCATCCGTAACTTTTGATTTACGCTTCGAAATGACACGAATCCAACGCCCACCTTAAACTAGCTCAATTTTCTATATTGTGACAATATTTGAGATTGAAATAGTTACCACAAAGCCATCAAGTAATTAAATATATTCCAAACTGCGTGATGCCATGCATTACGCTTCATTTGTAAATCTTTGCTCAATGAGCACCAATGATCAATTTAGAATGATCAATTTAACTATCCCATAAACTTGACACGTCAACACTAAATAATTCGTAACTTTTGATTTTTAGTGTTCATAATGACATTAATCCAACGCCCATGTTATGCTAGCTCAATATTCTATATTGTGATAAAAATTAATATTGAAATAGCTATGACAAATGCTCCGAGTAATCGAATCTATCCAAAACTGCATGATGCCATGCATTACGCTTCATTTGTAAACCATTTCTCAATGAAGTCCAATGATCAGTTTAGAATGATCAATTTCACTGGTCGATCAAGGTGACATGTACTCACCAAATCTTTCATAACTTTTGAATTAGAGTTCCGAATGACACGAATCCAACGCCGACGTTAAGCTAACTCAATTTTCTATATCGGGATACCATTTAAGACCGAAATGGCTACAACAAAGCCTTCAAGTAATCCAATCTATCCAAAAAGGCGTGAATCCATGCATTACGCTTCATTTGTAAACCATTGCTCAATGAACTCCAATGATCAGTTTAGAATGATAGATTTCACTGGTCGATCAACTTGACATGTACACAATAAATCTTTCAAAACTTTTGAATTAGAGTTCCGAATGACACGAATCCAACGCCGACGTTAAGCTAGCTCAATTTTCTATATCGGGTCACCATTTATGACTGAAATGGCTACAACAATGCATTCAAGTAATCCAATATATCCAAAACTGCGTGATGCCATGCATTATGCTTCATTTATCAGCCTTTACTCAAGGAGCACCAATGATCAGTTTAAAATGATCATTTTAAGATGCTGATAAACTTGACATGTCCGCACTAAATCGTCCATATCTTTTGATTTAGAGTTCGGAATGACACGAATCCAACGCCCCCGTTAACCTATCTCAATTTGCTATACTGTGACAAAATTCAAGATCGAAATAGCTATGACAAAGCTTACAAGTAATCCAATCTATCTCGAACTGCCTCATGCCATGCATTATGCGTCATTTACAATCCTTTACTCAAGGAGCACCAATGATCAGTTTAGAATGATCATTTTAGTTTGCCGATCAACTTGACATGTCCGCACTAGATTCTCTGTATCTTTTGATTTAGAGCTCAGAATGACACAAATCCAATTCCCATGTTAAGGTAGCTCAATTTTCTGTATTATGCCAAAATCTTAGACCGAAATAGGTACGAGAAAGCCTTTAAGTAACCCAATCTATCTAAAATGGCGTGAGGCCATGCATTATATTTCGTTTGTAAACCTTTGCTGAATGAGCACCAATCATCAGTTTAGAATTATCATTTTAAATAGCTGACCAACTTGACTTGTACGCACTAAATCATCTTTGACTTTTGATCTCGAGCTCAAAATGATATGAATCCAACGCCCACATTAATCTATCTCAATTTTCAATATTGTGACAAAACTTAAGACCAAAATGGGACAAAACTTAAGATCAAAATGTGACAAATTTTTTATGTTGTGATAACATTTGAGACTGAAATAGCTACCACAAAGCCTTCAACTAACCAAATCTATTCTAAACTGCGGGACGCCATGCATTATACTTCATTTATAAGCCTTTACTCAATGAGCACCAGTGATCAGTTTAGAATGATCAATTTAACTGGCCGATCAACTTGACATGTACACACTAAATCTTTCGTAACTTTTGATTTAGAGTTTAGAAAGACATGAATCCAACGCCCACATTAAGCTAAGTCAATTTTCTATATTGTGACAACATTTGAGAGTGAAACAGCTACCACAAAGCCATCAAGTAATTAAATCTATCACAAACTGTGTGATCCTATGCATTATGCATCATTTGTAAACCTTTGCTCAATATGCACCAATGATCAGTTTAGAATGATCAATTTAACTGGCCGATAACTGGACATGTACGCACTAAATCGTCCGTAACTTTTGATTTAGAGTTCATAATGACACAATTCAACAGCCACATTAAGCTGATCAACTTCACAAGTCCGCACTAAATTAATTGTCTTTAACATTTTATTTAGAGCTCAAAATGACATGAATCCAATGCCCATGTTAAGCTAGCTTAATTTTCTATATTGTGACAATATTTGAGACTGAAACAGCTACCACAAATCCATCAAGTAATTAAATATGTTCCAAAATGCGTGATGCCATGCATTACGCTTCATTTGTAAACCTTTGCTCAATGAGCACCAATGATCAATTTAGAATTATCAATTTAACTAGCCCATAAACTTGACATGTCCACACTAAATAATTCGTAACTTTTGATTTAGTGTTCATAATGACATGAATCCAACGCCCACGTTAAGCTAGCTCAATATTCTATATTGTGATAAAATTCAATATTGAAATAACTATTACTAATCCCCCGAGTAATCGAATCTATCCAAAAGTGGGTGATGCCATGCATTACGCTTCGTTTATAAACCATTGCTCAATGAACTCCAATGATCAGTTTAGAATGATCAATTTAAGTGGCCAATCAACTTGACATATACACACTAAATCTTCTGTAACTTTTGATTAAGCGTTCAAAAGGACACAAATCCAACGCCCACAGTAAGCTAGCTCAATTTTCTATATTGTGACAACATTTGAGATTAAAAGAGCTACCACAAAGCCTTCAAGTAATCCAATCTCTCCTAAACTGCTTGATGCCATGCATTATGCTTCATTCATAACACTTTAGTCAAGGAGCAACAATGATCATTTTAGAATGATCAATTTAACTCGCCGATAAACTTGACATGTACGCACTAAATCATCCATAACTTTTGATTTAGAGTTCAGAATGACAGGAATCCAATGCCCACCTTAAGCTAGCTCAATTTTCTATATTGTGACTATATTTGAGACTAAATCAGCTACCACAAAGCCTTCAAGTAATCCAATCTATCCGAAATTGCTTGCTGCCAAGCATTATTCTTCATTTATAAGCCTTTACTCAAGGAGCACAATTGATAGGTTTAGAATGATCAATTTAAGTGGCCAAAAAACTTGTTATGTACGCAATAAATCGTTTGTGATTTTTGATTTAGAGTTCGGAATCACAGGAATCCAAGGCCCAAGTTAAGCTAGCTCATTTTTCTGGGTTGTGATAACATTTGAGACTGGGAAAACTACCATGAAGTCTCCAACTAATCCGATCTATCCTAAACTGAGTGATGTCATGCATTATGCATCATTTATAAGCCTTTAATCACAGAGCACCAATGATAAGTTTAGAATGATTATTTTAAATGCCCAATCAACATGACATGCCCGCACAAAATCGTCCCTAACTTTTGATTTAGAGTTCAGAATGACACGAATCCAACGGAAACGTTAAGCTATCTCAATTTTCCATATTGTAATAAAATTTAAAACCAAAGTAGCTACGACAAAGCCGCCAAGTTATCCAATCTATCGCAAAATGATTGATGCTATGCATTATTCCAATGAGTACCAATGATCAATTTAGAATGATCATTTTAACTCGCTGATCAACTAGGCATGTCCGCACTAAATCGTTCGTAACTTTTGATTCAGAGCTCAGTATAACACAAATCCAATGCCCACGTTAAACTAGCTCAAGTTTCTATATTTTGACAAAATTTGAGACTGATATAGCTACAAAAAGGCCTCCAACTAATCGAATCTATCGCAAACTGCATGATGCCTCGCATTATGCTTCATTAATAAGCGTTTACTCAATCAGCATTAATGATCATTTTAGAATTATCATTTTAAATGACTGATCAACTTGACATGTCCGCACTAAATCTTCTGCAACTTTTTATTCAGAGCTCAGAATGGCACTAATCCAACGCTCACGTTAAGCTAGCTCAATTTTCTATGAGAAAGCCTCCAAGTAATTCAATCTAACGCAAACTGCTTGATGTCATGAATCATGCTTCATTCATAAGCCTTTACTCAATGAGTAACAATGATCAATTTAGAATGATCATTTTAACTGATCGATCAACTAGCTATGTCCACACTGAATCGTCTGTAACTTTTGATTCAGAGTTCGAAATGACACAAATCCAATGCCCACGTTAGGCTAACTCAATTTTCTATATTGTGACAAAATTGTAGACGGAAAAAGCTACGACAAAGCCTCAAATTCAACAAATCTATCGCAAAGTGCATGATGCCACGCATTATGCTTCATTAATAAGTGTTTACTCAATGAGCACCAATAGCCAATTTAGAATTATCATTTGAACTGACCGATCAACTTGGCATGTCCGCACTAAATCGTCTTATTCCGAGCTCAGAGTGACTTGAATTCAACGCTCATGTTAAGCTAGCTCAATTTTCTATATTGTGAAAAAATTTAAGACTGAAATAGCTACGACAAAGGTTCTGAGTAATCCAATCTATCGCAAACTACTTGATGCCGTGCATTATACTTCATTAATAAGCTTTTACTCAATGAGCACCAATTATATGTTTAGAATGATCATTTTAACTCGCCGGTCACCTTGGAATGTCCACACTAAATCGTGTGTAACTTTTAATTCAAAGCTCAAAATGTCACGAATCTAACGCCTACATTAAGCTAGCTAAATTTTTTATATTGTGAAAAAATTTAAGACTTAAATAGCTACGAAAAAGCATCCAAGTAATCGAATCTATCGCAAACAGTGTGATGCCATGCATTATGCTTCATTAATAAGCCTTTACTCAATGGGCACCAATGATCAGTTTAGAATGATTATTTTAACTGTCCAATCAGCTTAACATGTCCACACAAAATCGTTTGTAAGTTTTTATTCAGTGCTTCGAATAACAAGAATCCACCACCTACGTTAAGATAGCTCAATTTTCAATATTGTGAAAAAAATTTTTAAGATTGAAATACCTACAAGAAAGCCTCCAAATAATTCAATCTGTTGCAAACTGCCTGATGCCATGAATTATGCTTCATTAATAAGCCTTCACTCAATGAGCAGCAATGATAAGTTTAAAATGCTCATTTTAACTAGCCAGTCAACTTGACATGTCGGCATGAAATTGTCCGTAACTTTTGATTCAGATCTCAGAAAGACACAAATTCAGCGCCCACATTAAACTAGTTAAATTTTCTATATTTTGACAAAATTAATAGTGAAATAGATACGACAAAGCCTCCAAGTAATCGAATCTATTGCAAACTGCGTGATGCCACACAATATGCTTCACTAATAAGCCTTTACTCAATGTACATTAAGGATCAGTTTAGAATGATCATTTTAACTTACTGATTACGTGACATGTCCACACTAAATCTTTCTGTAATTTTTGATTTAGAGCTCATAATGACACGAATCCAACGCTCACGTTAAACTAGCTCAATTTTCTATATTGTGAAAAATTTTAAGACTGAAATAGCTACGAGAAAGCCTCCAAGTAATTCAATCTATCGCAAACTGTTTGATGCCATCAATTATGCTTCATTTATTAGCCTTTACTCAAGGAGCACCAATGATCAATTTAGAATGATCATTTTAACTGACCGTTCAACTTGGCGTGTCTGCACTAAATCATCAGTAATTTTGATTCACAGCTCATTATTACACGAATCCAAGGCCCACGTTAAGCTAGCTCAATTTTCTTTATTTTGACAAAATTGAACACGGAAATAGCTACGACAAAGCCTGAGAGTAATCGAATCTTTTGCAAACTGCGTAATGCCATGTAGTATGCTTCATTAATAAGCGTTTACTCAATGAGCACTAGTAATCAGTTTATAATTATCATTTCAACTGATCGATCAACTTGGCATGTCCGCACTAAATCGTCTGATTCCGAGCTCAAAATGACATGAATTCAACGGTCACGTTAAGGTAGCTCAATTTTCTATATTGTGAAAAAGTTGAAGACTAAAATAGCTACAACAAAGCCTCCAAGTAATCCAATTTTAACTCGCCGGTCAAGTTGACATGTCCACACTAAACCGTCTATAACTTTTCATTCAAAACTCAGAATGTCACGAATATAACGCCCACATTAATCTAGCTAAATTTTCTATATTGTGGCAAAATTTAATAATGAAATTGCTAGGAAAAAGCCCAAGTAATCGAATCTATCTCAAACTGCTTGATGTCATGCACTACACTTCATTAATAAGCCTTTACTCAATGAGCAAAAATGATAAGCTTAGAATGATCATTTTAACTCGTCGATCAACTTGACATGTCTTCAATAAATCGTCTGAAACTTTTGATTCAGATCACCGAATACAATGAATTCAACGCCCATGTTAAGGTAGATCAATTTTTATATTGTGACAAAATTTAAGACTTAAATAACTACGACAAAGACTCCAAGTAATTGAATATATCACATACAGTGTGATGCCATGCATTATGCTTCATTAATAAGCCTTTACTCAATGGGCACCAATGATCAGTTTAGAATGATCATTCTAACTGGCCGATCAGCTTAACATGTCTGTACAAAATCGTTTGTAACTTTTGATTCATAGCTCCAAATAACACGAATCCAACGCCTACGTTAAGCTAGCTCAACTTTCTATATTGTGAACAAATTTAAAACTGAAATTGCTGGGACAAAGTCTCGAAGTATTCGAATATATCGCAAATTGCGTGATGCCATGCATTATGATTCATTAATAAGCCTTTACTCAATGGGCATTAAGGATTAGTTTAGAATGATCATTTTAACTGACTGATCAACTTAACATCTCGACACTAAATCTTCTGTAACTTTTGATTCATAGCTCAGAATGACACAAATCCAACGCTCACGTTAAGGTAGATCAATTTTCTATATTGTGAAAAAATTTAAGACTGAAATAGCTACGAGAAAGCCTCTATATAATTCGATCTATCGCAAACTGCTGGATGCCATGAATTATGCTTCATTTACATGCCTTTACTCAAGGAGCACCAATGATCAATTTAGAATGATCATTTTAACAGACCGATCAACTTGGCATATTCGCACTAAATCGTCTGTAACTTTCGATTTAGAGTTCAGAATGACACGAATCCAATGCCCACGTTAAACTAGCTCAATTTTGTATACTGTGACAAAATTGAAGACATAAATAGTTACGACAAAGCCTAAAAGTAATCGAATCTATCACAAACTGCATGATGCCACACATTATGCTTGATATCTATGCGTTTACTCAATGAGCACCAATAATCAGTTAACATATTATCATTTTAACTGACCGATCAACTTAGAATGTCTTCACTAAATCTATTGATTCCGAGCTCATAATGACATGAATTCAACATTCATGTTACGATAGCTAAATTTTCAATATTATAAAAAAAATTGATACTGAAATAGCTACGATAAAGCCTCTGAAGCAATCCATCAGTACGAATCAACTGCTTGATTCAGAGCTCAGCTCAACTTCACGTTCTAATTGTGAAAAAATTTTAGACTGAAATAGCTACGAGAAAACCTCCAAGTAATTCAATACATCGCAAACTGCTTGACGCCATGAATTATGCTTCATTTATAAGCATTTACTCAATGAACAAATGATCAATTTAGACTGGTAATTTCAACTGACCGATCAACTTGGCATGTCCTCACTAAATCGTCTGTAACTTTTGATTCAGAACTTAGAATGACACAAATTCAAAGCCCACGTTAAGCTAGCTTCATTTATAAGCATTTACTCAATGAACAAATGATCAATTTAGACTGGTAATTTCAACTGACCGATCAACTTGGCATGTCCTCACTAAATCGTCTGTAACTTTTGATTCAGAACTTAGAATGACACAAATTCAAAGCCCACGTTAAGCTAGCTTAATTTTCTATATTGCGACAAAAGTGAAGAAAGAAATAGCTACGACAAAGCCTCAAAGTAATCAAATATATTGCGAACAGTGTGATGCCATGCATTGTGCTTCATTTATAAGCGTTTAATAAATGAGCACCAATAATCAGTTTAGAATTATCATTTTAACTGACCGATCAACTTGGCATGTCCGCACTAAATCGTCTGATATTGAGCTCCGCAAGACATGAATTCAACGCTCACTTTAAGCTAGCTCAATTTTCTATATTGTCAAAAAATTTAAGACTGAAATAGCTACGACAAAGCCTCCGAGTAATCCAAACTATCGCAAACTGCTCGATGCCATGCAATATGCTTCATTATATGCTTTCCAATGAGCACCAAAGATCAGTTTATAATGATCATTTTAACTCACCGGTCAACTTGAGATGTCCACACTAAATTGTTAATAACTTTTGATTCAATGCTCAGAATGCCACGAATCTAACACCCACGATAAGCTATCTAAATTTTCTATATTGTGACAAAATTTTAGACTGAAAATGCTACGACAAAGCGTTCAAGTAATCGAATCTATCACAAACTGTTTGATGTCATGCACTATGCAACATTAATAAGCCTTACTCAATGAGCACCAATGATCAGTTTAGAATGATCATTTTAACTCGCCGATCAACTTGATATTTCCGCTGTAAATCGTCTGTAACTTTTGATTCAGAGCTCCGAATAACAGGAATCCAATGCCCAAGTTAAGCTAGCTCAATTTTCTATATTGTGCAAAAATATAAAGACTGCAATAGCTACGAGAATGCCTCCAAATAATTCAATCTATCACAAACTACTTGATGCCATGAATTATGCTTCAATAATAAGCCTTTACTCGATGGGCATTAATGATCAGTTTAGAATGATCATTTTAACTGACTGATCAACTTTACATGTCCTCACCAAATCTTCTGTGACTTTTGATTCAGAGCTCAGAATGACACGAATCCAACGCTGACGTTAAGCTAGCTTAATTTTCCATATTCTGAAAAAATTTAAGACTGAAATAGCTACGAGAAAGTCTCCACGTAATTCAATCTATTGCAAACGGCTCGATGCCATGAACTATGCTTCATTTATAAGCCTTTACTCAAGGAGCACCAATGATCAATTTAGAATGATCATTTTAACGCCCCGATCACCTTGGCATGTCCGCAATAAATCGTCCATAACTTTTGATTCACGGCTCAGAATGACACATCCAATGTCCACGTTAAGCAAGCTCAATTTTCTATATTGTCACGAAATTGAAGACGGAAATAGCTACGACAAAGCCTCAAAGAAATTGAATCTATCACAAACTGCGTGCTGCCAGGCATTATGCTTCACTAATAAGCGTTTTCTCAATGAGCATCTATAATCAGTTTAGAAGTAGCATTTTAACTGACCGAACAACTTGGCATGTCCGCACTTAATCGTGTTCTTCCGAGCTCAAAATGACATGAATTCAACGCTCACGTTAAGCTAGCTCCATTTTTTATATTGTGAAAAAATTTAAAACTGAAATAGCTACGACAAAGCCTCCGAGTAATCCAATCTATCGCGAACTGCTTGATACCATGCACTATGCTTCATTAATAAGCATATACTCAATGAACAAATAATCAATTTAAACTGGTCATTTCTACTGACCGATCAACTTGGCATGTCCTCACTAAATCGTCTGTAACTTTTGATTCAGAACTTAGAATGACACAAATTCAAAGCCACGTTAAGCTAGCTTAATTTTCTATATTGCGACAAAAGTGAAGAAAGAAATAGCTACGACAAAGCCTCAAAGTAATCGAATATATTGCGAACAGTGTGATGCCATGCATTGTGCTTCATTTATAAGCGTTTAATAAATGAGCACCAATAATCAGTTTAGAATTATCATTTTAACTGACCGATCAACTTGGCATCTCCGCACTAAATCGTCTGATTTTGAGCTCTGCAAGACATGAATTCAACGCTCACCTTAAGCTAGCTCAATTTTCTATATTTTCAAAAAATTTAAGACTGAAATAGCTACGACAAAGCCTCCGAGTAATCCAAACTATCGCAAACTGCTTGATGCCATGCAATATGCTTCATTATATGCTTTTCAATGAGCACCAATGATCAGTTTATAATGATCATTTTAACTCGCCAGTCAACTTGAGATGTCCACACTAAATTGTTAATAACTTTTGATTCAATGCTCAGAATGCCATGAATCTAACACCCACGATAAGCTATCTAAATTTTCTATATTGTGAAAAAAATTTAGACTGAAATTGCTACGACAAAGCGTTCAAGTAATCGAATCTATCACAAAATGTTTGATGTCATGCACTATGCATCATTAATAAGCCTTACTCAATGAGCACCAAGGATCAGTTTAGAATGATCACTTTAACTCGCCGATCAATTTGATATTTCCGCACTAAATCGTCTGTAACTTTTGATTCAGAGCTCCGAATAATATGAATCCAATTCCCAAGTTAAGCTAGCTCAATTTTCTATATTGTGCAAAAATATAAAGACTGCAATAGCTACAAGAATGCCTCCAAATAATTCAATCTATCACAAACTACTTGATGCCATGAATTATGCTTCAATAATAAGCCTTTACTCGATGGGCATTAATGATCAGTTTAGAATGATCATTTTAACTGACTGATCAACTTGACATGTCCACACCAAATCTTCTGTGACTTTTGATTCAGAGCTCAGAATGACACGAATCCAATACTCACGTTAATCTAGCTCAATTTTCCATATTCTGACAAAATTTAAGACTGAAATAGCTACGAGAAAGCCTCCAAGTAATTCAATCTATTGCAAACGGCTCGATGCCATGAACTATGCTTCATTTATAAGCCTTTACTCAAGGAGCACCAATGATCAATTTAGAATGATCATTTTAACGCCCCGATCACCTTGGCATGTCCGCACTAAAGCGTCCATAACTTTTGATTCATGGCTCAGAATGACACAAATCCAATGTCCACGTGAAGCAAGCTCAATTTTCTTTATTGTGACAAAATTG
Organism: Pugionium dolabratum; assembly: GCA_018901945.1. NCBI lineage: Eukaryota > Viridiplantae > Streptophyta > Magnoliopsida > Brassicales > Brassicaceae > Pugionium > Pugionium dolabratum. The sequence continues at coordinate 286,802 of JAEVFF010000532.1, forward strand.
AAGACGGAAATAGCTACGACAAAGCCTCAAAGAAATTGAATCTATCACAAACTGCGTGCTGCCACGCATTATGCTTCATTAATAAGCATTTTCTTAATGAGCATCAGTAATCAGTTTAGAAGTAGAATTTTAACTGACCGAACAACTTGGCATGTCCGCACTTTATCGTGTTCTTCCAAGCTCAAAATGACACGAATTCAACGCTCACGTTAAGCAAGCTCCATTTTTTATATTGTGAAAAAAATTAAAACTGAAATAGCTACGACAAAGCCTCCGAGTAATCCAATCTATTGCGAACTGCTTGATACCATGCACTATGCTTCATTAATAAGCATTTACTGAATGAGCACCAATGATCATTTTATAACGATCGTTTTAACTCTCCGGTCAACTTGACAAGTCCACACTAAATAGTCTATAACTTTTGATTCAGAACTTAGAATGACACAAATTCAAAGCCCACGTTAAGCTAGCTTAATTTTCTATATTGCGACAAAAGTGAAGAAAGAAATAGCTATGACAAAGCCTCAAAGTAATCAAACATATTGCGAACAGTGTGATGCCATGCATTGTGCTTCACTGATAAGCGTTTAATAAATGAGCACCAATAATCAGTTTAGAATTATCATTTTAACTGACCGATAACCTTGGCATGTCCGCACTAAATCGTCTGATTTTGAGATCCGCAATACATGAATTCAACGCTCACCTTAAGCTAGCTCAATTTTCTATATTGTCAAAACATTTAAGACTGAAATAGCTACGACAAAGCCTCTGAGTAATCCAAACTATCGCAAACTGCTTGATGCCATGCGATATGCTTCATTATATGCTTTTCAATGAGCACCAATGATCAGTTTATAATGATCATTTTAACTCGCCGGTCAACTTGAGATGTCCACACTAAATTGTTAATAACTTTTGATTCAATGCTCAGAATGCCACAAATCTAACACCCACGATAAGCTATCTAAATTTTCTATATTGTGACAAAATTTTAGACTGAAATTGCTANTGATTTAGAGCTCCAAATAACACGAATCCAATGCCTACGTTAAGCTAGCTCAATTTTCTATATTGTGAAAAAATTTATACCTGAAATTGCTACGACAAGGCCTCGAAGTATTCGAATCTATAGCAAATTGCGTGATGGCATTCATTATGCTTCATTAATAAACCTTTCTCAATGGGCATTAAGGATTAGTTTAGATTGATCATTTTAACTGACTGATCAACTTGACATCTCGACACTAAATCTTCTGTAACTTTTGATTCATAGCTCAGAATGACACAAATCCAACGCTCACGTTAAGGTAGATCAATTTTCTATATTGTGAAAACATTTTAAGACTGAAATTGCTACGACAAAGCATCCAAGTAATCGAATCTATCGCAAACAGTGTGATGCCATGCATTATGCTTCATTAATAAGCCTTTTCTCAATGGGCACCAATGATCAGTTTAGAATGATTATTTTAACTGTCCGATCAGCTTAACATGTCCGCACAAAATCGTTTGTAACTCTTGATTAAGTGCTTCGAATAACATGAATCCACCGCCTATTTTAAGATAGCTCAATTTTCAATATTGTGAAAAATTTAAGATTGAAATAGCTACAAGAAAGCCTCCAAATAATTCAATCTATTGCGAACTGCCTGATGCCATGAATTATGCTTCATTAATAAGCCTTCACTCAATGAGCAGCAATGATAAGTTTAGAATGCTCATTTTAACTAGCCAGTAAACCTGACATGTCGGGATTAAATTGTCCATAACTTTTGATTCAGAGCTCATAAAGAAACAAATTCAACCCCCACATTAAACTTGTTAAATTTTCTTGATAAAATTTAGACTGAAATAGATATGACAAAGCCTCCAAGTAATCGAATCTATTGCAAACTGTGCGATGCCACGCATTATGCTTCATTAATAAGCCTTTACTGAATGAGCATTAAGGATTGGTTTAGAATGATCATTTTAACTGACTGATTACGTGACATGTCCGCAATAAATCTTCAGTAAATTTTTATTTCGAGCTCATAATGACACGAATCCAACGCTCACGTTAAACTAGCTCAATTTTGTATGTTGTGAAAACATGAAAGCCTCGAAGTAATTCAATCTATCGCAAACTGCTTGATGCCATCAATTATGGTTCATTTATTAGCCTTTTCTCAAGGAGCACCAATGATCAATTTATAATGATCATTTTAACTGACCGTTCAACTTGGCGTGTCTGCACTAAATCGTCCATATTTTTGATTCACAGCTCATAATTACACGAATCCAAGGCCCACGTTAAGCTAGCTATATTTTCTATATTTTTACAAAATTGAACACGGAAATAGCTACGACAAAGATTCAGAGTAATCGAATCTTTCGCTAACTGCGTGATGCCATGTAGTATGCTTCATTAATAAGCGTTTACTCAATGAGCACTAGTAATCAGTATAGAATTATCATTTCAACTGATCGATCAACTTGGAATGTCCGCACTAAATCGTCTGATTCCGAGCTCAAAATGACATGAATTCAACGGTCACGTTAAGGTAGCTGAATTTTCTATATTGTGAAAAAGTTGAAGATTAAAATAGCTACGACAAAGCCTCCAAGTAATCCAATCTATCGCAAACTGTTTGATGCCATGCATTATGCTTCATTAATAAGCTTTTACTCAATGACCACCAATGATTAGTTTAGAATGATCATTTTAACTCGCCGGTCAACTTGACATGTCCACACTAAATCGTCTATAACTTTTCATTCAAAACTCAGAATGTCACGAATATAACACCCACGTTAATCTAGCTAAATTTTCTATATTGTGGCAAAATTTAATAATGAAATCTACGACAAAGCCCAAGTAATCAAATCTATCTCAAACTGCTTGATGTCATGCACCACGCTTCATTAATAAGCCTTTACTCAATGAGCACAAATGATAAGCTTAGAATGATCATTTTAACTCGTCGATCAACTTGACATGTCTACACTAAATCGTTTGTAACTTTTGATTCAGAAGCCTGAATACAACGAATCCAACGCCCATGTTAAGGTAGATCAATTTTCTATATTGTGACAAAATTTAAGACTTAAATAGCTATGAAAAAGACTCCAAGTAATTGAATATATCGAAAACAGTGTGATGCCATGCATTATGCTTAATTAATAAGCCTTTACTCAATGGACACCAATGATCTGTTTATAATGATCATTCTAACTGGCCGATCAGCTTAACATGTCTGCACAAAATCGTTTGTAACTTTTGATTCAGAGCTCCAAATAAAATCCAACGCCTACGTTAAGCTAGCTCAATTTTCTATATTGTGAAAAAATTTAAAACTGAAATTGCTACGACAAAGCCTCGAAGTATTTGTATCTATCGCAAATTGCGTGATGCCATGCATTATGCTTCATTAATAAGCCTTTACTCAATAGGCATTAAGGATTAGTTTAGAATGATAATTTTAACTGACTGATCAACTTGACATCTCAACACAAAATCTCCTGTAACTTTTGATTCATAGCTCAAAATGACACAAATCCAACGCTAAGGTTAAGGTAGATCAATTTTCTATATTATGAAAAAATTTAAGACTGAAATAGCTAGGACAAAGCATCCAAGTAATCGAATTTATCGCGAACAGTGTGATATCATTCATTATGCTTCGTTAATAAGCCTTTTCTCAATGGGCACCAATGATCAGTTTAGAATGATCATTCTGACTGGCCGATCAGCTTAACATGTCTGCACAAAATCGTTTGTAACTTTTGATTCAGAGCTCCAAATAACACGAATCCAACGCCTACGTTAAGCTAGCTCAATTTTCTATATTTTGAAAAAAACTTAAAACTGAAATTGCTACGACAAGGCAAATTGCGTGATGCCATGCATTATGCTTCATTAAGAAGCCTTTACTCAATGGGCATTAAGTATTAGTTTAGAATGATCATTTTAACTGACTGATCAACTTGACATCTCGACACTAAATCTTCTATAACTTTTGATTCATAGCTCAGAATGACACAAATCCAACGCTCACGTTAAGGTAGATCAATTTTCTATATTTTGAAAACATTTTATGACTGAAATAGCTACGACAAAGCATCCAAGTAATCGAATCTATCGCAAACACTGTGATGCCATGCATTATGCTTCATTAATAAGCCTTTTCTCAATGGGCACCAATGATGAGTTTAGAATGATTATTTTAACTTTCCGATCAGCTTAACATGTCTGCACAAAATCGTTTGTAACTTTTGATTCAGTGCTTCGAATAACACGAATCCACCGCCTACGTTAAGATAGCTCAATTTTCTATATTGTGAAAAAATTTATACCTGAAATTGCTACGACAAGGCCTCGAAGTATTCGAATCTATAGCAAATTGCGTGATGGCATTCATTATGCTTCATTAATAAACCTTTACTCAATGGGCATTAAGGATTAGTTTAGAATGATCATTTTAACTGACTGATCAACTTGACATCGCGAAACTAAATCTTCTGTAACTTTTGATTCATAGCTCAGAATGACACAAATCCAACGCTCACGTTAAGGTAGATCAATTTTCTATATTGTGAAAACATTTAAGACTGAAATTGCTACGACAAAGCATCCAAGTAATCGAATCTATCGCAAACAGTGTGATGCCATGCATTATGCTTCATTAATAAGCCTTTTCTCAATGGGCACCAATGATCAGTTTAAAATGATTATTTTAACTGTCCGATCAGCTTAACATGTCCGCACAAAATCGTTTGTAACTCTTGATTAAGTGCTTCGAATAACATGAATCCACCGCCTATGTTAAGATAGTTCAATTTTCAATATTGTGAAAAATTTAAGATTGAAATAGCTACAAGAAAGCCTCCAAATAATTCAATCTATTGCGAACTGCCTGATGCCATGAATTATGCTTCATTAATAAGCCTTCACTCAATGAGCAGCAATGATAAGTTTAGAATGCTCATTTTAACTAGCCAGTAAACCTGACATGTCGGGATTAAATTGTCCATAACTTTTGATTCAGAGCTCATAAAGAAACAAATTCAACCCCCACATTAAACTTGTTAAATTTTCTTGATAAAATTTAGACTGAAATAGATATGACAAAGCCTCCAAGTAATCGAATCTATTGCAAACTGTGCGATGCCACGCATTATGCTTCATTAATAAGCCTTTACTGAATGAGCATTAAGGATCAGTTTAGAATGATCATTTTAACTGACTGATTACGTGACATGTCCGCAATAAATCTTCAGTAAATTTTTATTTCGAGCTCATAATGACACGATTCCAACGCTCACGTTAAACTAGCTCAATTTTGTATGTTGTGAAAACATTTAAGACTGAAATAGCTACATGAAAGCCTCGAAGTAATTCAATCTATCGCAAACTGCTTGATGCCATCAATTATGGTTCATTTATTAGCCTTTTCTGAAGGAGCACCAATGATCAATTTATAATGATCATTTTAACTGACCGTTCAACTTGGCGTGTCTGCACTAAATCGTCCATATTTTTGATTCACAGCTCATAATTACACGAATCCAAGGCCCACGTTAAGCTAGCTATATTTTCTATATTTTTACAAAATTGAACACGGAAATAGCTACGACAAAGATTCAGAGTAATCGAATCTTTCGCTAACTGCGTGATGCCATGTAGCTTCATTAATAAGCGTTTACTCAATGAGCACTAGTAATCAGTATAGAATTATCATTTCAACTGATCGATCAACTTGGAATGTCCGCACTAAATCGTCTGATTCCGAGCTCAAAATGACATGAATTCAACGGTCACGTTAAGGTAGCTGAATTTTCTATATTGTGAAAAAGTTGAAGATTAAAATAGCTACGACAAAGCCTCCAAGTAATCCAATCTATCGCAAACTGTTTGATGCCATGCATTATGCTTCATTAATAAGCTTTTACTCAATGACCACCAATGATTAGTTTAGAATGATCATTTTAACTCGCCGGTCAACTTGACATGTCCACACTAAATCGTCTATAACTTTTCATTCAAAACTCAGAATGTCACGAATATAACACCCACGTTAATCTAGCTAAATTTTCTATATTGTGGCAAAATTTAATAATGAAATCTACGACAAAGCCCAAGTAATCAAATCTATCTCAAACTGCTTGATGTCATGCACCACGCTTCATTAATAAGCCTTTACTCAATGAGCACAAATGATAAGCTTAGAATGATCATTTTAACTCGTCGATCAACTTGACATGTCTACACTAAATCGTTTGTAACTTTTGATTCAGAAGCCTGAATACAACGAATCCAACGCCCATGTTAAGGTAGATCAATTTTCTATATTGTGACAAAATTTAAGACTTAAATAGCTATGAAAAAGACTCCAAGTAATTGAATATATCGAAAACAGTGTGATGCCATGCATTATGCTTAATTAATAAGCCTTTACTCAATGGACACCAATGATCTGTTTATAATGATCATTCTAACTGGCCGATCAGCTTAACATGTCTGCACAAAATCGTTTGTAACTTTTGATTCAGAGCTCCAAATAAAATCCAACGCCTACGTTAAGCTAGCTCAATTTTCTATATTGTGAAAAAATTTAAAACTGAAATTGCTACGACAAAGCCTCGAAGTATTTGTATCTATCGCAAATTGCGTGATGCCATGCATTATGCTTAATTAATAAGCCTTTACTCAATAGGCATTAAGGATTAGTTTAGAATGATAATTTTAACTGACTGATCAACTTGACATCTCGACACAAAATCTCCTGTAACTTTTGATTCATAGCTCAAAATGACACAAATCCAACGCTAAGGTTAAGGTAGATCAATTTTCTATATTATGAAAAAATTTAAGACTGAAATAGCTAGGACAAAGCATCCAAGTAATCGAATTTATCGCGAACAGTGTGATATCATTCATTATGCTTCGTTAATAAGCCTTTTCTCAATGGGCACCAATGATCAGTTTAGAATGATCATTCTGACTGGCCGATCAGCTTAACATGTCTGCACAAAATCGTTTGTAACTTTTGATTCAGAGCTCCAAATAACACGAATCCAACGCCTACGTTAAGCTAGCTCAATTTTCTATATTTTGAAAAAAATTTAAAACTGAAATTGCTACGACAAGGCAAATTGCGTGATGCCATGCATTATGCTTCATTAAGAAGCCTTTACTCAATGGGCATTAAGTATTAGTTTAGAATGATCATTTTAACTGACTGATCAACTTGACATCTCGACACTAAATCTTCTATAACTTTTGATTCATAGCTCAGAATGACACAAATCCAACGCTCACGTTAAGGTAGATCAATTTTCTATATTTTGAAAACATTTTATGACTGAAATAGCTACGACAAAGCATCCAAGTAATCAAATCTATCGCAAACACTGTGATGCCATGCATTATGCTTCATTAATAAGCCTTTTCTCAATGGGCACCAATGATGAGTTTAGAATGATTATTTTAACTTTCCGATCAGCTTAACATGTCTGCACAAAATCGTTTGTAACTTTTGATTCAGTGCTTCGAATAACACGAATCCACCGCCTACGTTAAGATAGCTCAATTTTCAATATTGTGAAAAAATTTAAGATTGAAATAGCTACAAGAAAGCCTCCAAATAATTCAATCTATTGCGAACTGCCTGATGCAATGAATTATGCTTCATTAATAAGCCTTCACTCAATGAGCAGCAATGATAAGTTTAGAATGCTCATTTTAACTAACCAGTCAACTTGACATGTCGGCATGAAATTGTCCATAACTTTTGTTTCAGAGCTCATAAATACACAAATTCAACCCCCACATTAAACTAGTTAAATTTTCTATATTTTCATAAAATTAAGACTGAAATAGTTATGACAAAGCCTCCAAGTAATCGAATCTATTGCAAACTGTGTGATGCCACGCATTATGCTTCATTAATAAGCCTTTACTCAACGAGCATTAAGGATCAGTTTAGAATGATCATTTTAACTGACTGATTACGTGACATGTCCGCACTAAATCTTCAGTAATTTTTTATTTCGAGCTCATAATGACACGAATCCAACGCTCACGTTAAACGAGCTCAATTTTGTATGTTGTGAAAACATTTAATACTGAAATAGCTACATGAAAGCCTCCAAGTAATTCAATCTATTGCAAACTGCTTGATGCCATCAATTATGCTTCATTTATTAGCCTTTTCTCAAGGAGCACCAATGATCAATTTAGAATGATCATTTTAACTGACCGTTCATCTTGGCGTGTCTGCACTAAATCGTCCATAATTTTGATTCACAGCTCATAATTACACGAATCCAAGGCCCACGTTAAGCTAGCTATATTTTCTATATTTTTACAAAATTGAACACGGATATAGCTACGACAAAGCCTCAGAGTAATTGAATCTTTCGCTAACTGCGTGATGCCATGGAGTTTGCTTCATTAATAAGCGTTTACTCAATGAGCACTAGTAATCAGTTTAGAATTATCGTTTCAACTGATCGATCAACTTGGAATGTCCGCACTAAATCGTCTGATTCTGAGCTCAAAATGACATGAATTCAATGGTCACGTTAAGGTAGCTCAATTTACTATATTGTGAATAAGTTGAAGACTAAAATAGCTACGACAAAGCCTCCAAGTAATCCAATCTATCGCAAACTGCTTGATGCCATGAATTATGCTTCATTAATAAGCCTTCACTCAATGAGCAGCAATGATAAGTTTAGAATGCTCATTTTAACTAACCATTCAACTTGACATGTCAGCAAGAAATTGTCCATAACTTTTGATTCAGAGCTCATAAAGACACAAATTCAACCCCCACATTAAACTAGTTAAATTTTCTATATTTTGATAAAAATAAGACTGAAATAGATATGACAAAGCCTCCAAGTAATCGAATCTATTGCAAACTGTGCGATGCCACGCATTATGCTTCATTAATTAGCCTTTACTCAATGAGCATTAAGGATCAGTTTAGAATGATCATTTTAACTGACTGATTACGTGACATGTCCGCACTAAATCTTCAGTAATTTTTTATTTCGAGCTCATAATGACACGATTCCAACGCTCACGTTAAACTAGCTCAATTTTGTATGTTGTGAAAACATTTAAAACTGAAATAGCTACATGAAAGCCTCCAAGTAATTCATTCTATTGCAAACTGCTTGATGCCATCAATTATGCTTCATTTATTAGCCTTTTCTCAAGGAGCACCAATGATCAATTTAGAATGATCATTTTAACTGACCGTTCATCTTGGCGTGTCTGCACTAAATCGTCCATAATTTTGATTCACAGCTCATAATTACACGAATCCAAGGCCCACGTTAAGCTAGCTATATTTTCTATATTTTTACAAAATTGAACACGGAAATAGCTACGACAAAGCCTCAGAGTAATCGAATCTTTCGCTAACTGCGTGATGCCATGTAGTTTGCTTCTTTAATAAGCGTTTACTCAATGAGCACTAGTAATCAGTTTAGAATTATCATTTCAACTGATTGATCAACATGGAATGTCTGCACTAAATCGTCTGATTCCGAGCTCAAAATGACATGAATTCAACGGTCACGTTAAGGTTACTCAATTTACTATATTGTGAATAAGTTGAAGACTAAAATAGCTAGACAAAGCCTCCAAGTAATCCAATCTATCGCAAACTGTTTGATGCCATGCATTATGCTTCATTAATAAGCTTTTACTCAATGACCACCAATGATTAGTTTAGAATGATCATTTTAACACGCCGGTCAACTTGACATGTCCACACTAAATCATCTATAACTTTTCATTCAAAACTCAGAATGTCACGAATATAACGCCCATGTTAATCTAGCTAAATTTTCTATATTGTGGCAAAATTTAATAATGAAATTGCTACGACAAAGCCCAAGTAATCAAATCTATCTCAAACTGCTTGATGCCATGCACTATGCTTCATTAATAAGCCCAATGAGCAGAAATGATAAGCTTAGAATGATCATTTTAACTCGTCGATCAAATTGACATGTCTACACTAAATCGTTTGTAACTTTTGATTCAGATGTCCGAATACAACGAATCCAACGCCAAGGTTAAGGTAGATCAATTTTCTATATTGTGACAAAGTTTAAGACTTAAATAGCTACGACAAAGACTCCAAGTAATTGAATATATCGAAAACAGTGTGATGCCATGCATTATGCTTCATTAATAAGTCTTTACTCAATGGGCACCAATGATATGTTTAGAATGATCATTCTAACTGGCCGATCAGCTTAACATGTCTGCACAAAATCGTTTGTAACTTTTGATTCAGAGCTCCAAAATAAAATCAAACGCCTACGTTAAGCTAGCTCAATTTTCTATATTGTGAAAAAATTTAAAACTGAAGTTAAGCCTCAAAGTATTTGAATCTATCGTAAATTGTGTGATGCCATGCATTATGCTTCATTAATAAGCCTTTACTCAATGGGCATTAAGGATTAGTTTAGAATGATCATTTTAACTGACTGATCAACTTGACATCTCGACACTAAATCTTCTATAACTTTCGACTCATAGCTCAGAATGACACAAATCCAACGCTCACGATAAGGTAGATCAATTTTCTATATTGTGAAAAACTTTTAGACTGAAATAGCTACGACAAAGCATCCAAGTAATCGAATCTATCGCAAACAGTGTGATGCCATGCATTATGCTTCATTAATAAGTCTTTTCACAATGGGCACAATTGATCAGTTTAGAATGATTATTTTAACTGTCCGATCAGCTTAACATGTCCGCACAAAATTGTTTGTAACTTTTGTTTCTGTGCTTCGAATAACATGAATCCACCTCCTAGGTTAAGATAGCTCAATTTTCAATATTGTGAAAAATTTTAAGATTGAAATAGCTACAAGGAAGCCTCCAAATAATTCAATCTATTGCGAACAGCCTGATGCCATGAATTATGCTTCATTAATAAGCCTTCACTCAATGAGCTGCAATGATAAGATTAGAATGCTCATTTTAACTAGCCAGCCAACTTGACATGTCGGCTTGAAATTGTCCGTAACTTTTGATTCAGAGCTCAGAAAGACACGAATTCAGAGCTCAGAAAGACACGAATTCAGCGCCCACATTAAACTAGTTAAATTTTCTATATTTTGACAAAATTAAGACTGAAATAGATATGACAAAGCTTCCAAGTAATAGAATCTATTGCAAACTGTGCGATGCCACGCATTATGCTTCATTAATAAGCCTTTACTCAATGAGCATTAGGATCAGTTTAGAATGATCATTTTAACTGACTGATTACGTGATATGTCCGCACTAAATCTTCTGTAACTTTTTTTAGAGCTCATAATGACACAAATCCAACGCTCACGTTAAACTAGCTCAATTTTCTATGTTGTGAAAAAATTTAAGACTGAAATAGCTACGTGAAAGCCTCCAAGTAATTCAATCTATCGTAAACTTCTTGATGCCATAAATTATGCTTCATTTATTAGCCTTTTCTCAAGGAGCACCAATGATCAATTTAGAATGATCATTTTAACTGACCGTTCAACTTGGCGTGTCTGCACTAAATCGTCCATAATTTTGATTCACAGCTCATAATTACACGAATCCAAGGCCCACGTTAAGCTAGCTCAACTTTCTATATTTTAACAAAATTGAACCCGGAAAATAGCTACGACAAAGCCTCAGAGTAATCGAATCTTTTGCAAACTGCGTGATGCCATGTAATCTTTCATTAATAAGCGTTTACTCAATGAGCACTAGTAATCAGTATAGAATTTATTGACATAGGAAAATCAAATAAGACCTATCTTGACCTACAAGGCAAGTGTGAGCACGAAAATTCAGTTTGAATAACAAGGGAAATGAAAAAGGATGGATTATTATTAACCACATGGTTGAAATGGTTAAATAGCTACCTTGGGAGAAGAATCAAGGTGAAAAAGTCATGCCCATGCTGCACACAGTCTTGGCAACCACACCAAACAGTCATGCCATGCTGCACACAGTCTTGGCAACCACACCAAACAGTCATGCCCATGCTGTCTCCTCTCTTCTCATTGGTTGTTGACAGGCTCCTCCTCTATTCAAACTCATTCACAAGTTTGAATTCGTTTTCTTTTGTGTTCACATTGTAAATCCTCTATAAAAGGGCTGTAAAGACTCAATGTATGAAAAAAACTCTTAGGAGATTCTTCTCCATAAGTCTAAGTCATTTCTCATTTTCTCATACTTCTCTTTGAGTTTTCAGATTCAATTCTTCACATTTCTTCTCTATAATCTCAATATTCTTTCATGGTATCAGAGCATAAGATCATTCTCTTATCTTTTCTACTCAAATCTCTCAGTTTCTAATCTAAAATTCTGTCAAAAAAATCTCTCAGTCTTTAGACTAAAAACTCACGGTTTCATTCAACCATAAAAGCTGCTTCCTTTGAGCTCTTCAAAGCCTAACAATGGAGGATACAGTTCAAATTAGTTCCAGCCTGAAACCTACGGTGATAGCAGTAGTTCTCAAAGGCTTGAACTACACATTATGGTCAAGAACCATCAAGACAGCCATTTGTGGCAAAGGACTTTGGAATCACATCTTGGAGGATAATACTCCATCTATAGATGATCCAAAGGAGAAGAAGGATGAGGCAACAAGAAAAGAAGAAGCTAGGTGGTTCCAAGAAGATCAATCAGTCCTTGGATTCCTCCAAAATTCATTGGACCCATCCATTCTTGAAGCTTATTCACATTGTGAAACTGCCAAGTCTCTTTGGGACACTCTCAAGAGGGTGTATGGGGATGTTTCAAACCTCAGCCGTGTGTATGAGGTTAAGAAGGCTCTCAATGATCTACACCAAGAGGATATGGAGTTCACAAAATTCCTGGGCAAGTTCCAGTCAACATGGTCCGAGCTTGACATGTTGAGACCAAGTTCTATGGATCCAAAGGTGCTTAATGAAAGGAAGGAACAAGACAAGATATTTGGGCTCCTTCTCAACCTAAATCCAGCCTTTAAGGATGTGATTAAGACCATCCCGAGAGAGCCAAAATCCCTGATTTCGAAGAGGTGTGCTCACGGATTCAAAGGGAGCAAGGCAACATTGGTTTGTTTGGTGGTAAAGGAGAACTAGTCATGGCCAACAAAAGCGTGTTTAAGCAAGAGGATAGGAAGAGTGTGATGTGTGAGCATTGTAAGAGGAATGGCCACATCAAGGACAAGTGCTGGATACTTCATCCTCATCTCAAGCCAAACCGGTTCAAGGATTCAAAGGCTAACATCTCTCAAATGGTTGCGACTGAACCGGCAAGTTCATCCAACCAAGGAGGGGAGCTAGCTATGAATGTATCCATGGAGTATGTTAAGAAGAGTGACTTGGAGGATCTCATCAAGGCCTATGCCTCAAAACTCTCCGGTATCACACTCTACTCCCATAAATCGCTTGATAAACCAGATCATAAGTTGGTAGTGGATTCAGGTGCTTCTCACCATATGATTAGCAATGCTAGGTTGTTAAAGAACATTGAACCATGTCTAGGACAAGTAACTATAGCTGATGGTAAGGGTATTCCAATTGAAGGAACCGGAAAATTAAGACTATTTGACAAAGAAACTAATGCATTCTTTGTACCTAAATTTAAGTCTAATCTAGTTTCTGTCAAAAAGGCTACTAAAGACCTCAATTGCAATGTTACATTTGGGCCTAACAATGTTTACTTTCAGGATATTAAGAGTGGTAAGATACTTGGAGGTGGTGTAACTCAAGATGAGCTCTATGTTCTTGAAGACCCTCCAAGCAATTTGGATTCCTTAGCTTTCAAATCCTGTGTTTTTGCTAATAAAGATGTCTTATGGCATGCTAGATTAGGACATCCTCATGCTCGTGCTTTAAGCTTAATAATTCCTAATGTCGCTTATGATCACTCAGTTTGTGAGGCTTGTATCCTTGGCAAACATTGTCGTGTTGTTTTCCCTAAATCGTCTACAATTTATGAGCATTGCTTTGATTTAGTACATTCCGATGTTTGGACCTCACCTTACATGTCTAGAGATAGGAATAAATACTTTGTGACCTTTATAGATGAGAAATCGAAATATACATGGGTTACATTACTTCCATCTAAAGATAGGGTTTATGAGGCATTTATAAACTTTCATAATTATGTTACTAATCAATTCAATGCCAAGATCAAAGTGTTAAGATCAGATAATGGAGGGGAATACACAAGTCAAAGATTCAAAGCTCATCTAAACAAACATGGAATACTACATCAAACTAGCTGTCCACACACACCACAACAAAATGGAGTTGCTGAAAGGAAGAACCGACACTTAATGGAAGTAGCAAGATCCATGATGTTTCATACCAATGTTCCTAAAAGTTTTTGGGGAGATGCAGTCTTGGTTGCTTGCTACCTCATCAATCGGATTCCAACCAAAGTCTTGCAAGATATATCCCCATTTGAGGTACTCAATAAAACTAAACCTTCCATTGATCATTTACGTGTATTTGGGTGTGTGTGCTTTGTGTATGTTCCAGGTGATCTAAGAAACAAGTTGGAGGCAAAGAGCATCAAGTGTATGTTCCTTGGATATTCGACAACACAAAAGGGTTATAAGTGCTATGATCCGAGCAACAACAGGACATATGTGTCTAGAGATGTCAAGTTCATAGAAGAACGAAGCTATTATGATCAGAAAGATTGGGAAGGATTGAAGGATCTCTCAAGGTCACCTTCTGATTTGGCTACGAGTTTGAGGTTTCTCTTGAATCATTTGGGAAATGATCTGCCCAAGAGAATGAACAAGGGGTGGTAACTCAAGAACCAACTCCAATCCAAGAAGAAGCTATGGCCCAAAATCAAGAACAAGACGACTTGGAAGTGGGTATAGAGGAACCTATTCACCAAATGGAAGAGGAAACGGTTGTAGAGGAGGCTGCACCACCTGTTCAGCATTTAAGGAGGAGTACTAGACTTAGGAACACTAGGGTATTCTACAACAACCAGGCCGTGGCTCATCCCATACAAGCTGTTTGTTCCCTTGACCTCTTGCCATCTAGTCATCAAGCATTCCTTGGAAAGATTGAACAAAGTCAGATTCCAAGGACTTATGAAGAAGCTGAGAGCAAGAAAGAATGGTTAGATGCAGTAAGAGATGAGAAGGGAGCTATGGAAAGGAATCATACATGGGATATACAAGAACTTCCCAAAGGCAAGAAGGCTGTGAGTTCCAAGTTGGTGTTCACCATCAAGTATAAGAGCAATGGGGACATAGAAAGGTACAAGGCACGTCTAGTTGCAAGAGGTTTCACTCAGACATATGGAGAGGACTATACTGATACATTTGCACCGGTGGCTAAGCTACACACTGTAAGGGTTGTTCTTTCACTAGCTACGAATCTGACTTGGGACTTATGGCAAATGGATGTCAAGAACGCATTCCTACAAAGAGAACTTGAAGAGGAAGTGTATATGACTCCACCACCAGGCCTTGAAGATCTTTGCAAAGAGGGACAGGTTCTAAGACTTAGGAAGGCAATATATGGGTTGAAGCAGTCACCAAGGGCCTGGTATCACAAATTAAGCTCCACACTTACTGATAATGGGTTTAGGAAATCCCATTCAGATCATACTTTGTTCACTCGTCAAAACTCCAAAGGAATCATGGCGGTCTTGGTTTATGTGGATGACCTTATCATCACAGGAGATGATAAGGAAGGAATTCAGTCCACAAAGGCCTTCTTAAACAGATCATTTGACATCAAGGATCTTGGAGAGTTGAAGTACTTCTTGGGTATTGAAGTGTGTCGGTCTCAAGAAGGGCTCTTTCTATCCCAAAGAAAGTATGCTCTTGATCTGTTGACAGACACGGGAAAGCTTGGGGCTAAACCGGCCAAAACTCCTCTTGAAGATGGCTACAAGGTCAACGGAAAGGGGGAGAAAGCTGATGAGTTATTTAAGGATGTTTCTCAGTATAGGAGACTAGTTGGGAAGCTGATCTACCTCACCCTCACACGACCAGACTTGTGTTTTGCTGTGAATCAAGTAAGTCAACATATGCAAAAGCCTACTGTATATCATTGGAAGCATGGTAGAAAGGATCCTTAGATACATCAAAGGATCTCCTGGTCAAGGTATATGGATGGGCAAGAATGGGAACACTGAGATTGTCGGGTATTGTGATGCGGATTGGCTGGTGATAGGGTGGATAGGAAATCAACCACTGGGTATTGCACCTTCGTTGGTGGGAACTTAGTCACTTGGAAGACTAAGAAGCAAAAGGTGGTATCATGTTCTAGTGCTGAAGCAGAATATAGGGCTATGAGGAAGCTGACAAATGAAGTAACTTGGCTCAAAGCACTCTTGAAAGATTTCGGTATTGCACAACCAGGGCCAATTACTTTCCATTGTGATAATCAGGCAGCCATTCACATAGCTTCAAACTCAGTGTTTCACGAGAGGACCAAGCACATAGAGATCGACTGCCATAAGGTTAGGGAGAAAGTTCAAGATGGCACCATTCTGCCATGTTATACAAGGAGTGAAGACCAACTAGCTGACATCTTCACAAAGGCAGCAAGTCTCAAAGTTTGCAAGAACATCTTTAGCAAACTTGGGCTTGTTTATCACACCCATGATCAAAGGTCTCCTAATCCAAGAGCAACACACTCTTTTTCCCTTATTAAGGTTTTGTCCCAAGTGGTTTTCCTTAATAAGTTTTTTAATGAGGTGCTGCCTTGGGTTCCCAAGCTTAAGACTTTAGGGTGATTCCAAAGTCTTTAGCTTGAGGGGGAGTATTGACATAGGAAAATCAAATAAGATCTATCTTGACCTACAAGGTAAGTGTGAGCACGAAAATTCAATTTGAATAACAAGGGAAATGAAAAAGGATGGGTTATTATTAACCACATGGTTGAAATGGTTAAATAGCTACCTTGGGAGAAGTATCAAGGTGAAAAAGTCATGCCCATGCTGCACACAGTCTTGGCAACCACACCAAACAGTCATGCCCATGCTGCACACAGTCTTGGCAACCACACCAAACAGTCATGCCCATGCTGTCTCCTCTCTTCTCATTGGTTGTTGAAAGGCTCCTCCTCTATTCAAACTCATCCACAAGTTTGAATTCGTTTTCTTTTGTGTTCACATTGTAAATCCTCTATAAAAAGGCTGTAAAGACTCAATGTATAAGAAACTCTTAGGAGATTTTTCTCCATAAGTCTAAGTCATTTCTCATTTTCTCATACTTCTCTTTGAGTTTTCAGATTCAATTCTTCACATTTCTCCTCTATAATCTCAATATTCTTTCAGAATTATCATTTCAACTGATCGATCAACTTGGAATGCCCGCACTAAATCGTCTGATTCCGAGCTCAAAATGACATGAATTCAACGGTCACGTTAAGGTAGCTCAATTTTCTATATTGTGAAAAAGTTGAAGATTAAAATAGCTACGACAAAGCCTCCAAGTAATCCAATCTATCGCAAACTGTTTGATGCCAAGCATTATGCTTCATTAATAAGGTTTTACTCAATGACCACCAATGATTAGTTTAGAATGATCATTTTAACTCGCCGGTCAACTTGACATGTCCACACTAAATCGTCTATAACTTTTCATTCAGAACTCAGAATGTCACGAATATAATGCCCACATTAATCTATCTAAATTTTCTATATTGTGGCAAAATTTAATAATGAAATTGCTACGACAAAGCCCAAGTAATCAAATCTATCTCAAACTGCTTGATGTCATGCACTACGCTTCATTAATAAGCCTTTACTCAATGAGCACAAATGATAAGCTTAGAATGATCATTTTAACTCGTCGATCAACTTGACATGTCTACAATAAATCGTTTGTAACTTTTTATTCAGATGTCCGAATACAACGAATCCAACGCCCATGTTAAGGTAGATCAATTTTCTAGATTGTGACAAAATTTAAGACTTAAATAGCTACGACAAAGACTCCAAGTAATTGAATATATCGCAAACAGTGTGATGCCATGCATTATGCTTCATTAATAAGCCTTTACTCAATGGGCACCAATGATCAGTTTAGAATGATCATTCTAACTGGCCGATCAGCTTAACTTGTCTGCACAAAATAATTTGTAACTTTTGATTCAGAGCTCCAAATAACACGAATCCAATGCCTACGTTAAGCTAGCTCAATTTTCTATATTGTGAAAAAATTTAAAACTGAAATTGCTACAACAAAGCCTCGAAGTATTCGAATCTATAGCAAATTGCGTGATGCCATGCATTATGCTTCATTAATAAGCCTTCACTCAATGGGCATTAAGGATTAGTTAAGAATGATCATTTTAACTGACTGATCAACTTGACATCTCGACACAAAATCTTCTGTAACTTTTGATTCATAGCTCAGAATGACACAAATCCAACGCTCACGTTAAGGTAGATCAATTTTCTATATTGTGAAAAAATTTAAGATTGAAATAGCTACGACAAAGCATCCAAGTAATCGAATCTATCGTAAACAGTGTGATGCCATGCATTATGCCTCATTAATAAGCTTTTTCTCAATGGGCACCATTGATGAGTTTAGAATGATTATTTTAACTGTCCGATCAGATTAATTTGTCCGCACAAAATCGTTTGTAACTTTTGATTCAGTGCTTCGAATAACACGAATCCACCGCCTACGTAAAGATAACTCAATTTTCAATGTTTTGAAAAAATTTAAGATTGAAATAGCTACAAGAAACCCTCCAAATAATTCAATCTATTGTGAACTGCCTGATGCCATGAATTATGCTTCATTAATAAGCCTTCACTCAATGAGCAGCAATGATAAGTTTAGAATGCTCATTTTAACTAGCCAGTCAACTTGACATGTCGGCATGAAATTGTCCATAACTTTTGATTCAGAGCTCAGAAAGACACAAATTCAACCCCCACATTAAACTAGTTAAATTTTCTATATTTTGACAAAATTAAGATTGAAATAGATATGACAAAGCCTCGAAGTAATCAAATCTATTGCAAACTGTGCGATACCACGCATTATGCTTTGTTAATAAGCCTTTACTCAATGAGCATCAAGGATCAGTTTAGAATGATCATTTTAACTGACTGATTACGTGACATGTCCGCACTAAATCTTCTGTAATGTTTTATTTAGAGCTCATAATGACACGAATCCAACGGTCACGTTAAACTAGCTCAATTTTCTATGTTGTGAAAAAATTTAAGACTGAAATAGCTACGTGAATGCCTCCAAGTAATTCAATCTATCGCAAACTTTTTGATGCCATCAATTATGCTTCTTTTATTAGCCTTTTCTCAAGGAGCACCAACGATCAATTTAGAATGATCATTTGAACTGACCGTTCAACTTGGCGTGTCTGCACTAAATCGTCCATAATTTTGATTCACAGCTCATAATTACACGAATCCAAGGCCCACGTTAAGCTAGCTCAACTTTCTATATTTTGACAAAATTGAACACGGAAATAGCTACGACAAAGCCTCAGAGTAATCGAATCTTTCGCAAACTGCGTGATGCCATGTAGTATGCTTCATTAATAAGCGTTTACTCCATGAGCACTAGTAATCAGTATAGAATTATCATTTCAACTGATCGATCAACTTGGAATGTCCACACTAAATCGTCTGATTCCGAGCTCAAAATGACATGAATTCAACGGTTACGTTAAGGTAGCTCAATTTTCTATATTGTGAAAAAGTTGAAGATTAAAATAGCTACAATAAAGCCTCCAAGTAATCCAATCTATCGCAAACTGTTTGATGCCATGCATTATGCTTCAGTAATAAGGTTTTACTCAATGACCACCAACGACTAGTTTAGAATGGTCATTTTAACTCGCCGGTCAACTTGACATGTCCACACTAAATCGTCTATAACTTTTCATTCAGAACTCAGAATGTCACGAATATAACGCCCACGTTAATCTATCTAAATTTTCTATATTGTGGCAAAATTTAATAATGAAATTGCTATGACAAAGCCCAAGTAATCAAATCTATCTCAAACTGCTTGATGTCATGCACTACGCTTCATTAATAAGCCTTTACTCAATGAGCACAAATGATAAGCTTAGAATGATCATTTTAACTCGTCGATCAACTTGACATGTCTACAATAAATCGTTTGTAACTTTTTATTCAGATGTCCGAATACAACGAATCCAACGCCCATGTTAAGGTAGATCAATTTTCTATATTGTAGCAAAATTTAAGACTTAAATAGCTACGACAAAGACTCCAAGTAATTGAATATATCGCAAACAGTGTGATGCCATGCATTATGCTTCATTAATAAGCCTATACTCAATTGGCACCAATGATCAATTTAGAATGATCATTCTAACTGGCCGATCAGCTTAACATGTCTGCACAAAATCATTTGTAACTTTTGATTCAGAGCTCCAAATAACACGAATCCAATGCCTACGTTAAGCTAGCTCAATTTTCTATATTGTGAAAAAATTTAAAACTGAAATTGCTGTGACAAAGCCTCGAAGTATTCGAATCTATAGCAAATTGCGTGATGCCATGCATTATGCTTCATTAATAAGCCTTTACTCAATGGGCATTAAGGATTAGTTAAGAATGATCATTTTAACTGACTGATCAACTTGACATCTCGACACAAAATCTTCTGTAACTTTTGATTCATAGCTCAGAGTGACACAAATCCAACGCTCACGTTAAGGTAGATCAATTTTCTATATTGTGAAAAAAATTAAGATTGAAATAGCTACGAGAAAGCATCCAAGTAATCGAATCTATCGCAAACAGTGTGATGCCATGCATTATGCTTCATTAATAAGCCTTTTCTCAATAGGCACCAATGATGAGTTTAGAATGATTATTTTAACCGTCCGATCAGATTAAGATGTCCGCACAAAATTGTTTGTAACTTTTGATTCAGTGCTTCGAATAACACAAATCCACCGCCTACGTTAAGATAGCTCAATTTTCAATATTGTGAAAAAATTTAAGATATAAATAGCTACAAGAAAGCCTCCAAATAATTCAATCTATTGCGAACTGCCTGATGCCATGAATTATGCTTCGTTAATAAGCCTTCACTCAATGAGCAGCAAGGATAAGTTTAGAATGCTCATTTTAACTAGCCAGTCAACTTGACATGTCGGCATGAAGTTGTCCATAACTTTTGATTCAGAGCTCAGAAAGACACAAATTCAACCCCCACATTATACTAGTTAAATTTTCTATATTTTGTCAAAATTAAGACTGAAATAGATATGACAAATCCTCCAAGTAATCGAATCTATTGCAAACTTTGCGATGCCACGCATTATGCTTCATTAATAAGCCTTTACTCAATGCACATTAAGGATCAGTTTAGAATGATCATTTTAACTGACTGATTACGTGACATGTCCGCACTAAATCTTCTGTAATTTTTTATTTAGAGCTCATAATGACACGAATCCAACGCTCACGTTAAACTAGCTCAATTTTCTATGTTGTGAAAAAATTTATGACTGAAATAGCTACGTGAAAGCCTAAAAGTAATTGAATCTATCGCAAACTGCTTGATGCCATCAATTATGATTCATTTATTAGCCTTTAATCAAGGAGCACCAATGATCAATTTAGAATGATCATTTTAACTGACCCTTCAACTTGGCGTGTCTGCACTAAATCGTCCATAATTTTGATTCACAGCTCATAATTACACGACTCCAAGGCCCACGTTAAGCTAGCTCAACTTTCTTTAGTTTGACAAAATTGAACACGGAAATAGCTACAACAAAGCCTCAGAGTATTCGAATATTTCGCAAACTGCGTGATGCCATGTAGTATGTTTCATTAATAAGCATTTACTCAACGAGCACTAGTAATCAGTATAGAATTATCATTTCAAATGATCGATCAACTTGGAATGTCTGCACTAAATCGTCTGATTCCGAGCTCAAAATGACATGAATTCAACGGTCACGTTAACGTAGCTCAATTTTCTATATTGTGAAAAAGTTGAAGATTAAAATAGCTACGACAAAGCCTCCAAGTAATCCAATCTATCGTAAACTGTTTGATGCCATGCATTATGCTTCATTAATAAGCTTTTACTCAATGACCACCAATGATTAGTTTAGAATGATCATTTTAACTCGCCGGTCAACTTGACATGTCCACACTAAATTTTCTATAACTTTTCATTCAGAACTCAGAATGTCACGAATATAACGCCCATGTTAATCTATCTAATTTTTCTATATTGTTGCAAAATTTAATAATGAAATTGCTACGACAAAGCCCAAGTAATCAAATCTATCTCAAACTGCTTGATGTCATGCACTACGCTTCATTAATAAGCCATTACTCAATGAGCACAAATGATAAGCTTAGAATGATCATTTTAACTCGTCGATCAACTTGACATGTCTACAATAAATCGTTTGTAACTTTTTATTCAGATGTCCGAATACAACGAATCCAACGTCCATGTTAAGGTAGATCAATTTTTCTATATTGTGACAAAATTTAAGACTTAAATAGCTACAACAAAGACTCGATGTAATGGAATATATCGCAAACAGTGTGATGCCATGCATTATGCTTCATTTATAAGCCTTTACTCAATGGGCACCAATGATCAGTTTAGAATGATCATTCTAACTGGCCGATCAGCTTAACATGTCTGCACAAAATCTTTTGTAACTTTTGATTAAGAGCACCAAATAACATGAATCCAATGCCTACGTTAAGCTAGCTCAATTTTCTATATTGTGAAAAAATTTAAAACGGAAATTGCTACGACAAAGCCTAGAAGTATTCGAATCTATAGCAAATTGCGTGATGCCATGCATAATGCTTCATTAATAAGCCTTCACTCAATGGGCATTAAGGATTAGTTTAGAATGATCATTTTAACTGACTGATCAACTTGAAATCTAGACACAAAATCTTCTGTAACTTTTGATTCATAGCTCAGAATGATACAAATCCAACGCTCACGTTAAGGTAGATCAATTTTCTATATTGTGAAAAAATTTAAGATTGAAATAGCTACGACAAAGCATCCAAGTAATCGAATCTATCGCAAACAGTGTGATGCCATGCATTATGCTTCATTAATAAGCATTTTCTCAATAGGCACCAATGATGAGTTTAGAATGATTATTTTAACTGTCCGATCAGATTAACATGTCCGCACAAAATCGTTTGTAACTTTTGATTCAGTGCTTTGAATAACACGAATCGACCGCCTACGTTAAGATAGCTCAATTTTCAATATTGTGAAAAAAATTAAGATTGAAATAGCTACAAGAAAGCCTCCAAATAATTCAATCTATTGCGAACTGCCTGATTCCATCAATTATGCTTCATTAATAAGCCTCCACTCAATGAGCAGCAATGATAAGTTTAGAATGCTCATTTTAACTAGCCAGTCAACTTGACATGTTGGCATGAAATTGTCCATAACTTTTGATTCAGAGCTCAGAAAGGCACAAATTCAACCCCCACATTAAACTAGTTAATTTTTCTATATTTTGACAAAATTAAGACTAAAATAGATATGACAAAGCCTCCAAGTAATCAAATCTATTGCAAACTGTGTGATACCACGCATTATGCTTCGTTAATAAGCCTTTACTCAATGAGCATTAAGGATCAGTTTAGAATGATCATTTTAACTGACTGATTACGTGACATGTCCGCACTAAATCTTCTGTAATTTTTTTATTTAGAGCTCATAATGACACGAATCCAACGCTCACGTTAAACTAGCTCAATTTTCTATGTTGTGAAAAAATTTAAGACTGAAATAGCTACGTGAAAGCCTAAAAGTAATTCAATCTATCGCAAACTGCTTGATGCCATCAATTATGATTCATTTATTAGCCTTTAATCAAGGAGCACCAATGATCAATTTAGAATGATCATTTTAACTGACCCTTCAACTTGGCGTGTCTGCACTAAATCGTCCATAATTTTGATTCACAGCTCATAATTACACGACTCCAAGGCCCACGTTAAGCTAGCTCAACTTTCTATATTTCGAGAAAATTGAACATGGAAATAGTTACGACAAAGCCTCAGAGTAATCGAATATTTCGCAAACTGCGTGATGCCATGTAGTATGTTTCATTAATAAGCATTTACTCAATGAGCACTAGTAATCAGTATAGAATTATCATTTCAACTGATCGATCTACTTGGAATGTCTGCACTAAATCGTCTGATTCTGAGCTCAAAATGACATGAATTCAACGGTCACGTTAACGTAGCTCAATTTTCTATATTGTGAAAAAGTTGAAGATTAAAATAGCTACGACAAAGCCTCCAAATAATCCAATCTATCGTAAACTGTTTGATGCCATGCATTATGCTTCATTAATAAGCTTTTACTCAATGACCACCAATGATTAGTTTAGAATGATCATTTTAACTCGCCGGTCAACTTGACATGTCCACACTAAATCGTCTATAACTTTTCATTCAGAACTCAGAATGTCACGAATATACGCCCACGTTAATCTATCTAATTTTTCTATATTGTTGCAAAATTTAATAATGAAATTGCTACGACAAAGCCCAAGTAATCAAATCTATCTCAAACTGCTTGATGTCATGCACTACGCTTCATTAATAAGCTTTTACTCAATGAGCACAAATGATAAGCTTAGAATGATCATTTTAACTCGTCGATCAACTTGACATGTCTACAATAAATCGTTTGTAACTTTTTATTCAGATGTCCGAATACAACGAATCCAACGTCCATGTTAACGTAGATCAATTTTTCTATATTGTGACAAAATTTAAGACTTAAATAGCTACAACAAAGACTCCAAGTAATGGAATATATCGCAAACAGTGTGATGCCATGCATTATGCTTCATTAATAAGCCTTTAATCAATGGCCACCAATGATCAGTTTAGAATGATCATTCTAACTGGCCGATCAGCTTAACATGTCTGCACAAAATCATTTGTAACTTTTGATTAAGAGCACCAAATAACATGAATCCAATGCCTACGTTAAGCTAGCTCAATTTTCTATATTGTGAAAAAATTTAAAACTGAAATTGCTAGGACAAAGCCTAGAAGTATTCGAATCTATAGCAAATTGCGTGATGCCATGCATTATGCTTCATTAATAAGCCTTCACTCAATGGGCATTAAGGATTAGTTTAGAATGATCATTTTAACTGACTGATCAACTTGAAATCTCGACACAAAATCTTCTGTAACTTTTGATTCATAGCTCAGAATGACACAAATCCAACGCTCACGTTAAGGTAGATCAATTTTCTATATTGTGAAAAAATTTAAGATTGAAATAGCTACGACAAAGCATCCAAGTAATCGAATCTATCGCAAACAGTGTGATGCCATGCATTATGCTTCATTAATAAGCCTTTTCTCAATAGGCACCAATGATGAGTTTAGAATGATTATTTTAACTGTCCGATCAGATTAACATGTCCGCACAAAATCGTTTGTAACTTTTGATTCAGTGCTTTGAATAACACGAATCCACCGCCTACGTTAAGATAGCTCAATTTTCAATATTGTGAAAAAATTTAAGATTGAAATAGCTACAAGAAAGCCTCCAAATAATTCAATCTATTGCGAACTGCCTGATGCCATGAATTATGCTTCATTAATAAGCCTTCACTCAATGAGCAGCAATGATAAGTTTAGAATGCTCATTTTAACTAGCCAGTCAACTTGACATGTTGGCATGAAATTGTCCATAACTTTTGATTCAGAGCTCAGAAAGACACAAATTCAACCCCCACATTAAACTAGTTAATTTTTCTATATTTTGACAAAATTAAGACTGAAATTGATATGACAAAGCCTCCAAGTAATCGAATCTATTGCAAACTGTGCGATACCACGCATTATGCTTCGTTAATAAGCCTTTACTCAATGAGCATTAAGGATCAGTTTAGAATGATCATTTTAACTGACTGATTACGTGATATGTCCGCACTAAATCTTCTGTAATTTTTTATTTAGAGCTCATAATGACACGAATCCAACGCTCACGTTAAACTAGCTCAATTTTCTATGTTGTGAAAAAATTTAAGACTGAAATAGCTACGTGAAAACCTCCAAGTAATTCAATCTATCGTAAACTTCTTGATGCCATCAATTATGCTTCATTTATTAGCCTTTTCTCAAGGAGCACCAATGATCAATTTAGAATGATCATTTGAACTGACCGTTCAACTTGGCGTGTCTGCACTAAATCGTCCATAATTTTGATTCACAGCTCATAATTACACGAATCCAAGGCCCACGTTAAGCTATCTCAACTTTCTATATTTTGACAAAATTGAACACGGAAATAGCTACGACAAAGCCTCAGAGTAATCGAATCTTTCGCAAACTGCGTGATGCCATGTAGTATGCTTCATTAATAAGCGTTTACTCAATGAGCACTAGTAATCAGTATAGAATTATCATTTCAACTGATCGCTCAACTTGGAATGTCCGCACTAAATCGTCTGATTCCGAGCTCAAAATGACATGAATTCAACGGTCACGTTAAGGTAGCTCAATTTTCTATATTGTGAAAAAGTTGAAGATTAAAATAGCTATGACAAAGTCTCTAAGTAATCCAATCTATCGCAAACTGTTTGATGCCATGCATTATGCTTCATTAATAAGGTTTTACTCAATGACCACCAATGATTAGTTTGGAATGATCATTTTAACTCGCCGGTCAACTTGACATGTCCACACTAAATCGTCTATAACTTTTCATTCAGAACTCAGAATGTCACGAATGTAACGCCCACATTAATCTATCTAAATTTTCTATATAGAGGCAAAATTTAATAATGAAATTGCTACGACAAAGCCCAAGTAATCAAATCTATCTCAAACTGCTTGATGTCATGCACTACGCTTCATTAATAAGCCTTTACTCAATGAGCACAAATGATAAGCGTAGAATGATTATTTTAACTCGTCGATCAACTTGACATGTCTACAATAAATCGTTTATATCTTTTTATTCAGATGTCCGAATATAACGAATCCAACGCCCATGTTAAGGTAGATCAATTTTTCTATATTGTGACAAAATTTAAGACTTAAATAGCTACGACAAAGACTCCAAGTAATGGAATATATCACAAACAGTGTGATGCCATGCATTATGCTTCATTAATAAGCCTTTACTCAATGGGCACCAATGATCAGTTTAGAATGATCATTCTAACTGGCCGATCAGCTTAGCATGTCTGCACAAAATCATTTGTAACTTTTATTCAGAGCTCCAAATAACATGAATCCAATGCCTACGTTAAGCTAGCTCAATTTTCTATATTGTGAAAAAATTTAAAACTGAAATTGCTACGACAAAGCCTAGAAGTATTCGAATCTATAGCAAATTGCGTGATGCCATGCATTATGCTTCATTAATAAGCCTTTACTCAATGGGCATTAAGGATTAGTTTAGAATGATCATTTTAACTGACTGATCAACTTGAAATCTCGACACAAAATCTTCTGTAACTTTTGATTCATAGCTCAGAATGACACAAATCCAAGGCTCACGTTAAGGTAGATCAATTTTCTATATTGTGAAAAAATTTAAGATTGAAATAGCTACGACAAAGCATCCAAGTAATCGAATCTATCGCAAACAGTGTGATGCCATGCATTATGCTTTATTAATAAGCCTTTTCTCAATAGGCACCAATGATGAGTTTAGAATGATTATTTTAACTGTCCGATCAGATTAACATGTCCGCACAAAATCGTTTGTAACTTTTGATTCAGTGCTTCGAATAACACGAATCGACCGCCTACGTTAAGATAGCTCAATTTTCAATATTGTGAAAAAAAATTAAGATTGAAATAGCTACAAGAAAGCCTCCAAATAATTCAATCTATTGCGAACTGCCTGATTCCATCAATTATGCTTCATTAATAAGCCTTCACTCAATGAGCAGCAATGATAAGTTTAGAATGCTCATTTTAACTAGCCAGTCAACTTGACATGTTGGCATGAAATTGTCCATAACTTTTGATTCAGAGCTCAGAAAGGCACAAATTCAACCCCCACATTAAACTAGTTAATTTTTCTATATTTTGACAAAATTAAGACTGAAATAGATATGACAAAGCCTCCAAGTAATCGAATCTATTGCAAACTGTGCGATACCACGCATTATGCTTCGTTAATAAGCCTTTACTCAATGAGCATTAAGGATCAGTTTAGAATGATCATTTTAACTGACTGATTACGTGACATGTCCGCACTAAATCTTCTGTAATTTTTTTATTTAGAGCTCATAATGACACGAATCCAACGCTCACGTTAAACTAGCTCAATTTTCTATGTTGTGAAAAAATTTAAGACTGAAATAGCTACGTGAAAGCCTCCAAGTAATTCAATCTATCGCAAACTTCTTGATGCCATCAATTATGCTTCATTTATTAGCCTTTTCTCAAGGAGCACCAATGATCAATTTAGAATGATCATTTGAACTGACCGTTCAACTTGGCGTGTCTGCACTAAATCATCCATAATTTTGATTCACAGCTCATAATTACACGAATCCAAGGCCCACATTAAGCTATCTCAACTTTCTATATTTTGACAAAATTGAACATGGAAATAGCTACGACAAAGCCTCAGAGTAATCGAATCTTTCCAAACTGCGTGATGCCATGTAGTATGCTTCATTAATAAGCGTTTACTCAATGAGCACTAGTAATCAGTATAGAATTATCATTTCAACTGATCGCTCAACTTGGAATGTCCGCACTAAATCGTCTGATTCCGAGCTCAAAATGACATGAATTCAACGGTCACGTTAAGGTAGCTCAATTTTCTATATTGTGAAAAAGTTGAAGATTAAAATAGGTACGACAAAGCCTCCAAGTAATCCAATCTATCGCAAACTGTTTGATGCCATGCATTATGCTTCATTAATAAGGTTTTACTCAATGCCCACCAATGATTAGTTTAGAATGATCATTTTAACTCGCCGGTCAACTTGACATGTCCACACTAAATCGTCTATAACTTTTCATTCAGAACTCAGAATGTCACGAATATAACGCCCATGTTAATCTATCTAAATTTTCTATATTGTGGCAAAATTTAATAATGAAATTGCTGCGACAAAGCCCAAGTAATCAAACCTGTCTCAAACTGCTTGATGTCATGCACTACGCTTCATTAATAAGCCTTTACTCGATGAGCACAAATGATAAGCTTAGAATGATCATTTTAACTCGTCGATCAACTTGACATGTCTACAATAAATAATTTGTAACTTTTTATTCAGATGTCCGAATACAACGAATCCAATGCCCATGTTAAGGTAGACCAATTTTCTATATTGTGACAAAATTTAAGACTTAAATAGCTATGACAAAGACTCCAAGTAATGGAATATATCGCAAACAGTGTGATGCCATGCATTATGCTTCATTAATAAGCCTTTACTCAATGGGCACCAGTGATCAGTTTAGAATGATCATTCTAACTCGCCGATCAGCTTAACATGTCTGCACAAAATCATTTGTAACTTTTGATTCAGAGCTCCAAATAACATGAATCCAATGCCTACGTTAAGCTATCTCAATTTTCTATATTGTGAAAAAAATTTAAAACTGAAATTGCTATGATAAAGCCTAGAAGTATTCGAATCTATAGCAAATGGCGTGATGCCATGCATTATGCTTCATTAATAAGCCTTTACTGAATGGGCATTAAGGATTAGTTTAGAATGATCATTTTAACTGACTGATCAACTTGACATCTCGACACAAAATCTTCTGTAACTTTTGATTCATAGCTCAGAATGACACAAATCCAACGTTCACGTTAAGGTAGATCAATTTTCTATATTTGGAAAAAATTTAAGATTGAAATAGCTACGACAAAGCATCCAAGTAATCGAATATATCGCAAACACTGTGATGCCATGCATTATGCTTCATTAATAAGTCTTTTCTCAATGGGCACCAATGATGAGTTTAGAATGATTATTTTAACTGTCCGATCAGCTTAACATGTCCGCACAAAATCGTTTGTAACTTTTGATTCAGTGCTTCGAATAACACGAATCCACCGCCTACGTTAAGATGGCTCAATTTTCAATATTGTGAAAAAATTTAAGATTGAAATAGCTACAAGAAAGCCTCCAAATAATTCAATCTATTGCGAACTGCCTGATGCCATGAATTATGCTTCATTAATAAGCCTTCACTCAATGAGCAGCAATGATAAGTTTAGAATGCTCATTTTAACTAGCCAGTCAACTTGACATGTCGGCATGAAATTGTCCGTATATTTTGATTCAGAGATCAGAAAGACACAAATTCAACCCCCACATTAAACTAGTTAAATTTTCTATATTTTGACAAAATTAAGACTGAAATAGATATGACAAAGCCTCCAAGTAATCGAATCTATTGCAAACTGTGCTATACCACGCATTATGCTTCGTTAATAAGCCTTTACTGAATAAACATTAAGGATCAGTTTAGAATGATCATTTTAACTGACTGATTACGTGACATATCCGTACTAAATCTTCTGTAATTTTTATTTAGAGCTCATAATGACACGAATACAACGCTCAAGTTAAACTAGCTCAATTTTCTATGTTGTGAAATAATTTAGGACTGAAATAGCTACGTGAAAGCCTCCAAGTAATTCAATCTATCGCAATCTTCTTGATGCCATCAATTATGCTTCATTTATTAGCCTTTTCTCAAGGAGCACCAATGATCAATTTAGAATGATCATTTTAACTGACCGTTCAACTTGGCGTGTCTGCACTAAATTGTTCATAATTTTGATTCACAGCTCATATTTACACGAATCCAAGGCCCACGTTAAGCTTGCTCAACTTTCTATATTTTGACAAAATTGAACACGGAAATAGCTACGACAAAGCCTTAGAGTACATGAATCTTTCGCAAAGTGCGTGATGCCATGTAGTATGCTTCATTAATAAGCGTTTACTCAATGAGCACTAGTAATCAGTATAGAATTATCATTTCAACTGATCGATCAACTTGGAATGTCCGCACTAAATCGTCTGATTCCGAGCTCAAAATGACATGAATTCAACGGTCACGTTAAGGTAGCTCAATTTTCTATATTGTGAAAAAGTTCAAGATTAAATTAGCTACGAAAAAGCCTCCGAGTAATCCAATCTATCGCAAACTGTTTGATGCCATGCATTATGCTTCATTAATAAGCTTTTACTCAATGACCACCAATGATTAGTTTAGAATGATCATTTTAACTCGCCGGTCAACTTGACATGTCCACACTAAATCTTCTGTATCTTTTCATTCAAAACTCAGAATGTCACGAATATAACGCCCACGTTAATCTATCTAAAGTTTCTATATTGTGGCAAAATTTAATAATGAAATTGCTACGACAAAGCCCAAGTAATCAAATCTATCTCAAACTGCTTGATGTCATGCACTACGCTTCATTAATAAGCCTTTACTCAATGAGCACAAATGATAAGCTTAGAATGATCATTTTAACTCGTCGATCAACTTGACATGTCTACAATAAATCGTCTGTAACTTTTTATTCAGATGTCCGAATACAACGAATCCAACGCCCATGTTAAGGTAGATCAATTTTCTATATTGTGACAAAATTTAAGACTTAAATAGCTACGATAAAGACTCCAAGTAATTGAATATATCGCAAACAGTGTGATGCCATGCATTATGCTTCATTAATAAGCCTTTACTCAATGGGCACCAATGATCAGTTTAGAATGATCAGTCTAACTGGCCGATCAGCTTAACATGTCTGCACAAAAACGTTTGTAACTTTTGATTCAGAGCTCCTAATAACACGAATCCAACACCTACGTTAAGCTAGCTTAATTTTCTATATTGTGAAAAAATTTAAAACTGAAATTGCTACGACATAGCCTCGAAGTATTTGAATCTATCGCAAATTGCGTGATGCCATGCATTATGCTTCATTAATAAGCCTTTACTCAATGGGCATTAAGGATTAGTTTAGAATGATCATTTTAACTGACTGATCAACTTGACATCTCGACACTAAATATTCTATAACTTTCGATTCATAGCTCAGAATGACACAAATCCAACGCTCACGTTAAGGTAGATATATTTTCTATATTGTGAAAAAAAATTTAGACTGAAATAGCTACGACAAAGCATCCAAGTAATCGAATCTATCGCCAACATTGTGATGCCATGCATTATGCTTCATTAATAAGCCTTTTCTCAATGGGCACCAATGATCAGTTTAGAATGATTATTTTAACTGTCCGATCAGCTTAACATGTCCGCACAAAATCATTTGTAACTTTTGATTCAGTGCTTCGAATAACACGAATCCACCGCCTACGTAAAGATAGCTCAATTTTCAATTTTGTGAAAAAATTTAAGATTGAAATAGCTACAAGAAATCCTCCAAATAATTCAATCTATTGCGAACTGCCTGATGCCATGAATTATGCTTCATTAATAAGCCTTCACTCAATGAGCAGCAATGATAAGTTTAGAATGCTCATTTTAACTAGCCAGTCAACTTGACATGTCGGCATGAAATTGTCCATAACTTTTGATTCAGAGCTCAGAAAGCCACAAATTCAATGCCCACATTAAACTAGTTAAATTTTCTATATTTTCACAAAATTAAGACTGAAATAGATATGACAAAGCCTCCAAGTAATCGAATCTATTGCAAACTGTGCGATGCCACGCATTATGCTTCATTAATAAGCCTTTACTCAATGATCGTTAAGGATCAGTTTAGAATGATCATTTTAAATGACGGATTACGTGACATGTCCGCACTAAATCTTCTGTAATTTTTTATTTAGAGCTCATAATGACACGAATCCAACGCTCATGTTAAACTAGTTCAATTTTCTATGTTGTGAAAAAATTTAAGACTGAAATAGCTACGTGAAAGCCTCCAAGTAATTCAATCTATCGCAAACTACTTGATGCCATCAATTATGCTTCATTTATTAGCCTTTTGTCAAGGAGCACCAATGATCAATTTAGAATGATCATTTTAACTGACCGTTCAACTTGGCGTGTCTGCACTAAATCGTCCATAATTTTGATTCACAGCTCATAATTACACGAATCCAAGGCCCACGTTAAGCTAGCTCAATTTTCTATATTTTGACAAAATTGAACACGGAAATAGCAACGAAAAAACCTCAAAATAATCGAATCTTTCACAAACTGCGTGATGCCATGTAGTATGCTTCATTAATAAGCGTTTACTCAATGAGCACTAGTAATCAGTATAGAATTATCATTTCAACTGATCGATCAACTTGGAATGTCTGCACTAAATCGTCTGATTCCAAACTCAAAATGACATGAATTCAACGGTCACGTTAAGGTAGCTAAATTTTCTATATTGTAAAAAAGTTCAAGATTAAAATAGCTACGACAAAGCCTCCAAGTAATCCAATCTATCGAAAACTGTTTGATGCCATGCATTATGTTTCAATAATAAGCTTTTACTCAATGACCACCAATGATTAGTTTAGAATGATCATTTTAACTCGCCGGTCAACTTGACATGTCCACACTAAATCGTCTATAACTTTTCATTCAGAACTCAGAATGTCACGAATATAACGCCCACGTTAATCTATCTAAATTTTCTATATTGTGGCAAAATTTAATAATGAAATTGCTACGACAAAGCCCAAGTAATCAAATCTATCTCAAACTGCTTGATATCATGCACTACGCTTCATTAATAAGCCTTTACTCAATGAGCACAAATGATAAGCTTAGAATGATCATTTTAACTCGTCGATCAACTTGACATGTCTACAATAAATCGTTTGTAATTTTTTATTCAGATGTCCGAATACAACGAATCCAACGCCCATGTTAAGGTAGATCAATTTTCTATATTGTGACAAAATTTAAGACTTAAATAGCTACGACAAAGACTCCAAGTAATTGAATATATCGCAAACAGTGTGATGCCATGCATTATGCTTCATTAATAAGCCTTTACTCAATGGGCACCAATGATCAGTTTAGAATGATCATTTTAACTGGCCGATCAGCTTAACATGTCTGCACAAAATCGTTTGTAACTTTTGATTCAGAGCTCCAACGCCTCCAACGCCTACGTTAAGCTAGCTCAATTTTCTGTATTGTGAAAAAAATTTAAAACTGAAATTGCTACAACAAAGCCTCGAAGTATTCGAATCTATCGCAAATTGTGTGATGCCATGCATTATGCTTCATTAATAAGCCTTTACTCAATGGGCATTAAGGATTAGTTTAGAATGATCATTTTAACTGACTGATCAACTTGACATCGCGACACTAAATCTTCTGTAACTTTTGATTCATAGCTCAGAATGACACAAATCCAACGCTCACTTTAAGGTAGATCAATTTTCTATATTGTGAAAAAATTAAAGACTGAAATAGCTACGAGAAAGCCTCTATATAATTCAGTCTATTGCAAACTGCTGGATGCCATGAATTATGCTTCATTTACATGCCTTTACTCAAGGAGGGCCAATGATCAATTTAGAGTGATCATTTTAACAGACCGATCAACTTGGCATATCCGCACTAAATCATCTGTAACTTTTGATTGAGAGTTCAGAATGACACGAATCCAATGCCCACGTTAAACTAGCTCAATTTTGTATACAGTGACAAAATTGAAGACATAAATAGCTACGACAAAGCCTAAAAGTAATCGAATCTATCACAAACTGCATGATGCAACGCATTATGCTTGATATCTAAGCGTTTACTCAATGAGCACCAATAATCAGTTAACATATTATCATTTTAATTGACCGATCAACTTAGAATGTCTTCACTAAATCTATTGATTTCGAGCTCATAATGACATGAATTCAACAGTCATGTTAAGCTAGCTCAATTTTCAATATTGTAAAAAAATTTGATACAGAAATAGCTACGATAAAGCCTCCGAGTAATCCAAACTATTGCAAACTGCTTGATGCCATGCATTTTGTTTCATTAATAGGCTATTACTCAGTGAGCATTAATGATTAATTTATAATGATCATTTTAACTGACTGATCCACTTGACATCTCCACACTAAATCTTCTTTAACTTTTGATTCAGAGCTTAGAATGACACGAATTCTCAACTCTCACGTTAAGCTAGCTCAATTTTCTATATTGTGAAAAAAATTTAGACTGAAATAGCTACGAGAAAACCTCCAAGTAATTCTAAACATCGCAAACTGCTTGATGCCATGAATTATGCTTCATTTATAAGCATTTACTCAATGAACAAATGATCAATTTACACTGGTCATTTCAACTGACCGATCAACTTGGCATGTCCGCACTAAATCGTCTGTAACTTTGGATTCAGAACTTAGAATGACACGAATTCAAAGTCCACGTTAAGCTAGCTTAATTTTCTATATTGTGACAAAATTGAAGAAAGAAATAGCTACGACAAAGCCTCAAAGTAATCGAATCTATCGCAAACAGCGTGATGCCATGCATTGTGCTTCATTTATAAGCGTTTAATCAATGAGCACCAATAATCAGTTTAGAATTATCATTTTAACTGACCAATCAACTTGGCATGTCCGCACTAAATCGTCTAATTTTGAGCTCCGCAAGACATGAATACAACGCTCACGTTAAGCTAGCTCAATTTTCTATATTGTCAAAAAATTTATGACTGAAATAGCTACGACAAAGCCTCCGAGTAATCCAAACTATCGCAAACTGCTTGATGCCATGCAATATGCTTCATTATAAGCTTTTCAATGAGCACCAATGATTAGTTTATGATGATCATTTTAACTCGCCGGTCAACTTGAGATGTCCACACTAAATTGTCAATAACTTTTGATTCAAAGCTCAGAATGCCACGAATCTAACGCCCACGATAAGCTATCTAAATTTTCTATATTGTGACAAAATTTTAGACTGAAATTGCTACGACAAAGCCTTCAAGTAATCGAATCAGTTGCAAACTGTTTGATGTCATGCACTATGCATCATTAATAAGCCTTATTCAATGAGCACCAATAGTCAGTTTAGAATGATCATTTTAACTCGCCGATCAACTTGATATTTCCGCACTAAATTGTCTGTAACTTTTGATTCAGAGCTCCGAATAACACGAATCCAATGCCCAAGTTAAGCTAGCTCAATTTTCTATATTGTGCAAAAATATAAACACTGCAATAGCTACGAGAATGCCTCCAAATAATTCAATCTATCACAAACTACTTGATGCCATGAATTATGCTTCAATAATAAGCCTTTACTCAATGAGCATTAATGATCAGTTTAGAATGATCATTTTAACTGACTAATCAACTTGACATGTCCACACTAAATCACAAACTTTGCGATGCCACGCATTATGCTTCATTAATAAGCCTTTACTCAATGAGCATTAAGGATCAGTTTAGAATGATCATTTTAACTGACTGATTACATGACATGTCCGCACTAAATCTTCAGTAATTTTTGATTTCGAGCTCATAATGACACGAATCCAACACTCACATTAAACTAGCTCAATTTTCTATGTTGTGAAAAGATTTAAGACTGAAATAGCTACATGAAAGCCTCCAAGTAATTCAATCTATCGCAAACGGCTTGATGCCATGAACTATGCTTCATTTATAAGCCTTTACTCGAGGAGCACCAATGATCAATTTAAAATGATCATTTAAACGCCCCGATCACCTTGGCATGTCGGCACTAAATCATCCATAACTTTTGATTCACAGATCAGAATGACACAAATCCAATGTCCACGTTAAGCAAGCTCAATTTTCTATATTGTGACGAAATTGACGACGGAAATTGCTACAACAAACCTCAAAGAAATTGAATCTATCACAAACTGCGTGCTGCCACGCATTATGCTTCGTTAATAAGCGTTTACTCAATGAGCATCAATAATCAGTTTAGAAGTAGCATTTTAACTTACCGACCAACTTGGCATGTCCGCACTTAATCGTGTTCTTCCGAGCTCAGAATGACATGAATTCAACGCTCACGTTAAGCTAGCTCCATTTTTTATATTACAAAAAAATTTAAGACTGAAATAGCTACGATAAAGCCTCCGAGTAATCCAATCTATCGCGAACTGCTTGATACCATGCACTATGCTTCATTAATAAGCATTTACTGAATCAACACCAATGATCATTTTATAATGATCGTTTTAACTCACCAGTCAACTTGAAAAGTCCACACTAAATAGTCTATGAATCTAACACCCACATTATTAAAAGCTCCGAATGCCATGAATCTAACACCCACATTAAGCTAACAAAATTTTCTATATTGTGACAAAACATAACACTGAAATTGCTATGAAAAACCTCCAAGTAATCTAATCTATCACAAACTGCTTGATGTCATGCACTATACTTCATTAATAAGACTTTACTCAAAGAGCACCAATGATCAATTTAGAATGATCGTTTTAACTCGCAGATCAACTTTACATGTCTGCACAAAATCGTCCCTAACTTTTGATTCAATGTTCAGAATGACACAAATCCAATGCCCACGTTAAGCAAGTTAAGTTTTCTATATTGTGACAAAATTTAAGACTTAAACGGCTACGACAAAGCCTCCAAGTAATCGAATGTATAGCAAAAAGCGTGATGCCATGCATTATGCTTCACTGATAAGCCTTTACTCAATGAGCACTGATGATCAGTTTAGAATGATCATTTTAACTGGCTGATCAGCTTAAAATGTATGCACTAATTCGTCTGTAACTTTTGATTCAGAGCTCAAAATAACACGAATCCAACGCCCACATTAATCTAGCTCAATTTTCTATATTGCGAAAAAGTTTAATACTGAAATAGCTATGAGAAAACCTTCAAATGATTCAATCTACCGAAAACTGCTTCACGCCATGAATTATGCTTCATTAATAAGCCTTTACTCAATGCGCACCAATGATCAGTTTAGAATGATCATTTTAACTTGCCGATCAACTTGACATGTCCACACTAAATCTTTTGTAAATTTTGATTCAGAGCTCAGAATAACACGAATCCAACGCTCACGTTAAGCTAGCTCAATTTTTTATATTGTGAAAAAATTTAAGACTGAAATAGATACGAGAAATCCTCCAAGTAATTCAATCTATCGAAAAGTGCTTGATGCCGTGAATTATGCTTCATTTATAAGCCTTTACTCAAGGAGCAGAAATGATCAATTTAGAATGATCATTTTAAGTGACTGATGAACTTGGCATGTCAGCACTAAATCGTCCGTAACTTTTGATTGAGAGCTCCGAATGACACAAATCCAATGCCCACGTTAAGCTAGCTCAATTTTCTATATTGTGACAAAATTGAAGATGGAAGTAGCTATGACAAAACCTAAAAGTAATCAAATCTATCACAAACTGCGTGTTGCCATGCATTATGCTTCATTAATAACCGTTTACTCAATGAGCACCAATAATCAATTTTGAATTATCATTTTAACTGACCGATCAACTCGGTATATCCACACTTAATCGTGTTATTCCGAGCTTAGAATGACATGAATTCAACAATAACGTTATGCAAGCTCAAGTTTTATATTGTGAAAAGATTTAAGGATGAAATAGCTACGAGAGAGCCTCCGAGTAATCCAATCTATCGCAAACTGCTTGATGCTATGCATAATGCTTCAGTAATAAGCTTTTTCTCAATGAGCACCAATGATCATTTTAGAATGATCATTTTAACTCGCCGGTAAACTTGACACGTCCACACTAAATAGTCTATAACTTTTGATGCAAAGCTCCAAATGCCATGAATCTAACATCCACATTAAGCTAGCAAAATTATCTATATTGTGACAA
The DNA here is from genome assembly GCA_018901945.1 of Pugionium dolabratum. NCBI lineage: Eukaryota > Viridiplantae > Streptophyta > Magnoliopsida > Brassicales > Brassicaceae > Pugionium > Pugionium dolabratum. The sequence goes on from JAEVFF010000532.1 coordinate 325,630, forward strand.
AATTTAACATTGAAATTGCTACGAAAAAGCCTCCAAGTAATCGAATCTATCACAAACTGCTTGTTGTCATACACTATGCTTCATTAATAAGCTATTACTCAATGAGCACCAATGATCAGTTTAGAATGATCATTTTAACTCGGCGATCAACTTGACATGTTTGACATGTCCGCACAAAATCGTCCTTAACTTTTGATTCAGAGTTCAGAAGAACACGAATCCAACACCCACGTTAAGCTAGCTAAATTTTCTATATTGTGACAAAGTTTAAGACTTAAATAGATACGACAAGGCCTCCAAGTAATCGAATCTATCGCATATAGTGTGATGCCATGCATTATGCTTAATTTATAAAGCCTTTATTCAATTACCACCAATGATAAGTTAAAAATGATCATTTTAACTGGCCGATCAGTTTAACATGTCTACACTAAATCATCTTAACTGGCCGATCAGCTTAACTTTTTAACTGGCCGATCAGCTTAACATGTCGCTCAAACTAACACGAATCCAACGCCCACGTTAAGCTAGCATAATTTTCTATAATGTGAAGACTGCTTGATGCCATAAACTATGCTTCCTTAATAAGCCTTTACTCGATGAGAAGCAATGATAAGTTTAGAATTAAGCAATGCATTATCTCAAATTAATAAGCCAAACTGTGTGATGCCATGCATTATGCTTCATTTGTAAACATTTTCTCACCGAGCACCAATGATCAGTTTAGAATGATCATTTTAACTAGCTCATCAACTTGACAAGTCCGGACTAAATCGTCTTTAATATTAGATTTAGATCTCAAAATGACATGAATCCAACACCCACATTAATATAGCTCAATTTTCAATATTGTCACAACATTTGAGACTGAAAGACCTATGACAAAGCCTCCATGTATTCTGATGTATCCCCAATTGCGTGATGCCATGCATTATGCTTCATTTATAAGCCTTTACACAAGGAACATCAATGATCAGTTTAGAATTCTCATTTAACTGGCCGATAACCTTGACATGTCCGCTTAACTCTCCTGAAACTTTTTATTTAGAGCTCAGAATGACATGAATCCAATGCCCACGTTAAGCTAGCTCAATTTTCTATATTTTGAATAAATTTAAGACCCAAATAGCTACGACAAAGCCTCCAAGTAATCCAGTCTATCCCAAACTACCGGATGCCCTCCATTATGCTTCATTTATATACCTTTACTCAATGAGCACCAATGATCAATTTAGAATGATCATTTTAACTAACTGATCAACTAGACATGTCCGCACCAAATCAACTTTAACATTTGATTTAGAGTTGCAAATCACATGAATCCAATGCCCAGGTTAATCTAGCTCAATTTACAATGTTGTGACAACATTTGAGACTGTTAAAGCTACAGCAAAGCCTCCAATTAATCCAATGTATCCCAAACTGCATGATGCCATGCATTATGCTTCATTTGTAAACCTTTTCTCACTGAGCACCAATGATACGTTTAGAATGATCATTTTAACTAGCTGATCATGTTGACACGTTCGGACTAAATCATCTTTAATATTTGGTTTAGAGCTCAAATGACATGAATCGAACACCCATGTTAATCTAGCTCAGTTTTTAATATTGTGACATCATTTGAAACTGAAAGAGCAATGACAAAGCCTCCAAGTAATCAAATGTATCCCAACTGTGTGATGCCATGCATTATGCTTCATTTACAAGCCCTTACTCAAGGAGCAGCAAGTATCAGTTCAGAATGATCATTTTAACTGGCCGATCAACTTAAAATGTCCACATTAAATCATCCAAAACTTTTGATTTAGAGTTCATAATGACACCAATCCAACACCCACGTTAAGCTACTTCAATATTCTATATTGTGACAAAATTTATGGCCGAAAGAGCTACGACAAAGCCTCCAAGTAATCCAATCTATCCCAAACTACGTGATGCCATGCATTGTGCTTCATTTGTAAACCTTTGCTGAATGAGCACCAATGATCAGTTTAGAAGGAACATTTTAACTCGTTGATCAATTTGACATGTCCGCACTAAATTGTCATTAGCATTTTATCTAGAGATCAAAATGACACTATTCCAACGCCCAGGTTAATCTAGCTCAATTTTCAATATTGTGACAATATTTGAGGCTGAAAGAGCTATGACAAAGCCTCCAAGTAATCCAATCTATCCCAAACTGTGTGATGCCGTGCGTTATGCTTCATTTGTAAACATTTTATCAGTGAGCAGCAATGATTAGTTTGTAATGATCATTTTAACTAGCTGATCAACTTGGCATGTCCGGGCTAAATCATCTTTAAATTTTTATTTAGAGCTCAAAATTATATGAATCCAATGCCCACGTTAAACTATCTCAATTTTCAATACTTATACAACGTTTAAGACTGAAAGAGTTAAGAAAAAGCCTTCAAATAATCTAAAGTACCCCAAACTGCGTGATGCCATGCAATATGCTTCATTTATAAGCCTTTACTCAAGGAGAACCAATGATCAATTTAGACTAATCATTTAACAGGTCGATAACCTTGACATGTCCACACGAAATTGTTTGAGATATTTTATTTAGAGTTCAGAATGACACGAATCCAACGCGCACGTTAATCTAGCTCAATTTTCTATATTATGATTAAATTTAAGAAAAAGCCTCCGAGTAATTCAATCTATCCCAAACTATTGGATGCCAGGCATTATGCTTCATTTGTAAACCTTTGCTCAATGAGCACCAATGATCAATTTAGAATGATAATTTTAACTAGCTGATCAATTTGACATGTTTGGACTAAATTGTATTTAACATTTGAGTTGGAGCTCAAAATGATATTAATCCAACACCCACATTAATCCAATGTATCACAAACTGCAGGATTCCAGGCATTATTATTCATTTATAAGCCTTAACTTAAGTAGCACCAATGATCAATTTACAATTATCATTGAACTGGCCGATAACCTTGACAAGCCCGCATTAAATAATCTTAAGCTTTTGATATAAAGTTTAGAATGACACGAATCCAACGCCCACGTTAAGCTTGTTGAATATTCTATACTATGACAAAATTTATGGCCGAACTAGCTATGAAAAAGCCTCCATGTAATCCAATCTATCAAAAACTGCGTGATGCCATGCATTATACTTCATTTGAAAATCTTTGCTCAATGAGCACCAATGATCAGTTAAGAATGATCATTTTAACTAGCTGATCAACTTGACATGTCCGCACTAAACTATCTTTAAGATTTGATTTAGAGCTCGAAGTGACATGAATCCAACACCCACGTTAATCTAGCTCAATTTTCAATATTGTGACAGCATTTGACACTGAAAGAGCTACGACAAAGCCTCCAAGTAATCTAATACATCCCAAACTGCATGATGCCATGCATTATGCTTCATTTTTAAACCTTTTCTCTCACCAAAGATCAATGTAGGATAATCATTTTAAGTAGCTTACCAACTTCACACGTACAGACTAAATTGTCTGAAATATTTGATTTACCGCTCAAAATGACATGAATCCAACACCAACGTTAATCTAGCTCAATTTTAATTATTGTGACAACATATGAGACTGAAAGATCTCTGACAAAGCATTCCAAGTAATCCAATGTATCCCAATCTGCATGATGACATGCATTATACTTCATTTATAAGCCTTTACTCTTATCACTTTAGAATTCTCACACCAGCACAGATGCCTTTACTCAAACTAGACATGTACGGACCAAATCAATTTAACATTTGATTTAGAGTTGCAAATCACATGAATCCAATGCCCAGGTTAATCTAGCTCAATTTACAATATTGTGACAACATTTGAGACTGAAAGAGCTACAACAAAGCCTCCAAATAATCCAATGTATCCCAAACTGCGTGATGCCATGCATTATGCTTCATTTGTAAACCTTTTCTCACTGAGCACCAATGATCAGTTTAGAATGATCATTTTAACGAACTGATCAACTTGACACGTCCGGACTAAATCATCTTTAATATTTGATTTATAGCTCAAAATGACATGAATCAAACGCCCACGTTAATCTAACTCAATTTTCAATGTTGTGACAACATATGAGGCTTAAAGAGCTACAACAAAGCCTCCAAGTAATCCAATGTATCCCAACTGCGTGATGCCATGCATTATGCTTCATTTATAAGCCATTACACAATGAGAACCAGTGATCAGTTTAGAAATATTATTTTACTAGCCGATCAACTTAACATGTCTACTAACGTCCAAAACTTTTGATTTAGAGTTCAAATGACACGAATCCAACGACCACGTTAAACCAGCTCAATTTTCAAATTTGTGATTAAATTTATGACCCTAATAGCTAAGACAAAGCCTCCGAGTAATCCAAACTATCCCAAACTGCTGGATGCCATGCATAATGGTTCATTTGTAAGCCTTTGCTCAATGAGCACCAATGATCAGTTTAAAATTATCATTTTAACTAGCTGATCAACTTGATATGTCTGGACTAAATCATCTTTAACATTTGAGTTAGAGCTCAAAATGACATGAATCCAACGCCTACGTTAATCTAGCTAAATTTTCAATATTGTCACAACATTTGAGACTGAAAGAGGTACAATGCACCAATTATCACTTTAGAATTCTCATTTAACTGGCCGATAACCTTGACATGTCCGAATCGATACCCTGCAGAATGATCATTTTAACTAACTGATTGTAATCAACTTTAACATTTTATTTAGAGTGTCAAATGACATGACTAGCGCAATGCCATGAGCAGCAATGATCAGTTTGGAATGATCATTTTAACTAGCTGATCAACTTGACATATCTGGACTAAATCATCTTTAATTTTTTATTTAGAGCTCGAAATTACATGAATCCAACGCCAACGTTAATCTATCCCAATTTTCAATACTTATGCAATGTTTGAGATTGAAAGAGCTAAGACAAAGCCTTCATGTAATCCAAAGTATCCCAAAATGCGTGATGCCATGCAATATGCTTCATTTATAAGCCGTTACTCAAGGAGCACCAATGATCAGTTTAGAATTATCATTTAACAGGCCGATAACCTTGACATGTCCGCACGAGATTGTTCAAAAATTTTATTTAGAGTTCATAATGACACGAATCCAACGCCCACATTAAGCTACCTCAATTTTCTATATTGCGATTAAATTTTAGACAAAGCCTCCAAGTAATCCAATCTATCACAAAATACTGGATGCCATGCATTATGTTTCATTTGTAAACCTTTTCTCAATGAGCACCAATGATCAATTTAGAATGATAAGTTTAAATAGCTGATCAACTTGACATGTTTGGACTAAATCGTTTTAAAATTTTGAGTTGGAGCTCAAAATGATATTAATCCAACACCCACATTAATCCAATGTATCACCCAAACTGTAGGATTCCATGCATTATTATTTATTTATAAGCCTTTACTCAAGTAGCACCAATGATCAGTTTACAATTATCATTTAACTGGCTGATAACCTTGACAAGCCCGCATTAAATAACTTAAGCTTTTGATATAAAGTTTAGAATGACACGAATCCAACGCCCACGTTAAGCTTGCTGAATATTCTATACTATGACAAAATTTATGGCCGAACTACTATGAAAAAGCCAAAATCCAATCTATCAAAAACTGCGTGAGTGGAGAATGAGTATTCACTAGCTGATCAACTTGACATGTCCGCACTAAATATCTTTAAGATTTGATTTAGAGCTCGAAGTGACATGAATCCAACACCCACGTTAATCTAGCTCAATTTTTAATATTTGACAACATTTGACACTGATAGAGCTACGACAAAGCCTCCAAGTAATCTAATACATCCCAAACTATGATGCCATGCATTATGCTTCATTTTTAAACCTTTTCTCTCACCAAAGATCAATTAGGATAATCATTTTAAGTACTTAAACTTCACACGTACAGACTAAATTGTCTGAAATATTTAATTTACCGCTCAAAATGACATGAATCCAACACCAACGTTAATGCTCAATTTTATTATTGTGACAACATATGAGACTGAAAGATCTCTGACAAAGCCTCCAAGTAATCCAATGTATCCCAATCTGCATGATGACATGCATTATACTTCATTTATAAGCCTTTACTCAAGGAGAACAAATTATCACTTTAGAATTCTCATTTAACTCGCCGATAACCTTGACATGTCCACATTAAATCGTCCGAAACTTTTGATTTAAAGTTCAGAATAATACGAATCCAACGCCCTTGGTAAGCTAGCTCAATTTTCTATACTGTAATTAAATTTAAGACCCAAATTGCTACGAAAAAGGATCCAAATAATCCAATCTATTCCAAATTGCATGATGCCCTGCATTATGCTTCATTTATACGCCTTTACTCAAAAAGCACCAATGATTAGTTTAGAATGATCATTTTAACTAACTGATCAACTAGACATGTACGGACCAAATCAATTTAACATTTGATTTAGAGTTGCAAATCACATGAATCCAATGCCCAGGTTAATCTAGCTCAATTTACAATATTGTGACAACATTTGAGACTGAAAGAGCTACAACAAAGCCTCCAAATAATCCAATGTATCCCAAACTGCGTGATGCCATGCATTATGCTTCATTTGTAAACCTTTTCTCACTGAGCACCAATGATCAGTTTAGAATGATCATTTTAACGAACTGATCAACTTGACACGTCCGGACTAAATCATCTTTAATATTTGATTTATAGCTCAAAATGACATGAATCAAACGCCCACGTTAATCTAACTCAATTTTCAATGTTGTGACAACATATGAGGCTTAAAGAGCTACAACAAAGCCTCCAAGTAATCCAATGTATCCCAACTGCGTGATGCCATGCATTATGCTTCATTTATAAGCCATTACACAATGAGAACCAGTGATCAGTTTAGAAATATTATTTTACTAGCCGATCAACTTAACATGTCTGTACTAACGTCCAAAACTTTTGATTTAGAGTTCAAAATGACACGAATCCAACGACCACGTTAAACCAGCTCAATTTTCAAATTTGTGATTAAATTTATGACCCTAATAGCTAAGACAAAGCCTCCGAGTAATCCAAACTATCCCAAACTGCTGGATGCCATGCATAATGGTTCATTTGTAAGCCTTTGCTCAATGAGCACCAATGATCAGTTTAAAATTATCATTTTAACTAGCTGATCAACTTGATATGTCTGGACTAAATCATCTTTAACATTTGAGTTAGAGCTCAAAATGACATGAATCCAACGCCTACGTTAATCTAGCTAAATTTTCAATATTGTCACAACATTTGAGACTGAAAGAGGTACGACAAAGCCTCCAAGTAATCCAATGTATCCCATACTGCGTGATACAATGCATTATGCTTCATTTATAAGTGTTTACTCAAGGAGAACCAATTATCACTTTAGAATTCTCATTTAACTGGCCGATAACCTTGACATGTCCGAATTAAATCGTCCAAAACTTTTTATTTAAAGTTCAGAATTACCTCAATTTTCTATATTGTAATTAAATTTAAGACTCAAATAGCTACGACAAAGCCTCCAAGTAATCCAATCTATCCCAAACTGCCTGATACCCTGCATTATGCTTCATTTATATGCCTTTACTCAATTAGCACCAATGATCGGTTTAGAATGATCATTTTAACTAACTGATCAACAAGACATGCCCGCACCTAATCAACTTTAACATTTTATTTAGAGTGTCAAATGACATGAATCCAATTCCCAAGTTAATCTAGCGCAATTTACAATATTGTGACAATAATTGAGACTGAAAGAGCTATGACAAAGCCTCCAAGTAATCCAATCTATCCCAAACTGTGTGATGCCATGCCTTATGCTTCATATGTAAACCTTTTATCACTGAGCAGCAATGATCAGTTTGGAATGATCATTTTAACTAGCTGATCAACTTGACATATCTGGACTAAATCATCTTTAATTTTTTATTTAGAGCTCGAAATTACGCACACTTTAGCTAGCTCAATTTTCTTTATTGTGATAAAATTTAAAATCAAAAAATCTTTGACAAAGCTTCCAAGTTATCCAATCGATTCCAAACTGCGTGATGCCATGCATTATGCTTAATTTATACGCCTTTACTCAATGAGCACCAATGATCAGTTTAAAATGATCATTTTAACTACCTGATCAACTTGACATGTCCGCACTAAATCGTCTTTAACTTTATAATTCAAGCTCAAAATGACATGAATTCAATGCCCATGTTAAGCTAGCATGATTCTCCATACTATGACAACATTTGAGACTGAATGAGCTACGACAAAGCCTCCAAGTATTCCACTGTATACCAAACAATGTGATGCCATGCATTATGCTTCTTTTATAAGTCTTTACTCAAGGAGCACCAATGATCAGTTTATATTGATCATTTCAACTGGCCGTTCAACTTGACATGTATGCACTTAATCATCCTTAACTTTGGATTTAGAGTCCAATATGACACGAATCCAACGCACACCTTAAGAAAGCTCAATTTTCTATATTGTGACAACATTTGAGACTGAAAGAGCTACCACAGACCCTTTAAGTAATCCAATGTATCCCAAACTGCGTGATGCCATGCATTATACTTCATTTATAAGCCTTTACTCAAGGAGCACCGATTATCAGTTTAGAATGATCATTGTAACTGGCCGGTCAACTTGACATGTGCGCACTAAATCGTCTGTAACTTTTGATTTAGTATTCAGAATGACACTAATCCAATGACCACGTTATGCTAGCTCAATTTTCTATATTGTGACAAAATTTAAGATCAAAAAAGCTGAAAAAAGCTTCCAAGTAATCCAAACTACATGATCCAATGCATTATGCTTCATATATATGACTTTACTTAATGTGCACCAATGATCAGTTTAGAATGATCATTTTAACTAACTGATCAACTTGACATGTCCACACTAAATATTCTTTAACTTTGGATTTAAAGCTCAAAATGACATGAATCCAACGCCCACGTTAAGCTAGCTCAATTTTCCATATTGTGACATTTGAGACAGAAAGAGCTACAACAAAGCCTCCAAATAATCCAATGTATCCCAAACTGCGTAATGCCATTCATTATGCTTCATTTTAAGCCTTTACTCAAGGAGCAACAATGATCAGTTTAAAATGATCATTTTAACTGCCCAGTCAACTCTACATATCCGCACTAAATCGTACGTAACTTTTGATTTAGAGTTCTGAATGACGCGAATCCAAAGCCCACATTAAGCTAGCTCATTTTTCTATATTGTGATAAAATTCAAGACCAAAATAGCTATGAAAAAGCCTCCACTTAATCCAATATATCCCAAAATGTGTGATGTCATGCATTATGCTTAATTTGTAAACCTTTGTTCAATGAGCACCAATGATCAGTTTAAAATGATCAATTTAACTAGCCGATAAAATTGACATGTCTGCATTAAATCGTCCATAACTTTTGATTTAGAGTTCAGAATGACATCAATCCAACACTCACTCTAAACTAGCTCGAATTTCTATATCGTGACAACATTTAAGACTGAAAAAGTTACCACAAAGCATTTAAGTAATCTAATGTATTCCAAACTGTGAGATGCCATGCATTATGCTTCATTTATAAGCCTTTACACAAGGAGCATCAATAATCAGTTTAGAATGATCATTTTAACTGGCTGATAACCTTGACATGTCCGCATTAAACCGTCTGTAACTTTTGATTTAGAGTTCAAAATGACACCAATCAAACGCCCATGTTAAGTTAGCTCAATTTTCTATATTGTGTCAAAATTTAAGATCGAAAAAGCTATGAAAAATCTTTCAAGAAATCCAACCTGTCCTAAACTGCGTGATGCGATGCATAAAGCTTCATTTTTACGCCTTTACTCAATGAGCTCCAATGATCAGTTTAGAATGATCATTTTAACAAACTGTTAAATTTGACATGTATGCAGTAAATCTTCTTTAACATTTGTTTTAGAGTTCAAAATGACATGAATCCAGCACCCACATTAAGCTAGGTAAATTTTTCATATTCTGACAACATTTGAGATTGAAAGAGCGTGATGCCATGCAACATGCTTCTTTTATAAGTCTTTACTCAAGGAGCACAAGAATGATAGGTTCATCTCGCTGTTCAACTTGACATGTACACACTTCACCATCCGTAACTTTTGGTTTAGAGTGCAGAATGACACGAATCAAACCCCCACGTTAAGCTAGCTCAATTTCTATATTGTGATAACATTTGAGACTGAAAGAGCTACCCCAAAGCCTTCAAGTAATCCAATGTATCCCAAACTGCGTGATGCCATGACTATACTTCATTTATAAGCCTTTACTCAAGGAGCACCATGATCAATTTAGAATGATAATTAACTGGCCGATCAACTTGACATGTGCGCACTAAATCGTCCTTAACTTTTCATTGATAATTCAAAATGACACGAATTCAACGCCACGTTAAGCTAGCTAAATTTCATATATTGTGACAAAATTTAAGATCAAAATAGCTATGACAAAGCTTCCAAGTCCCAATCTATCCCAAACTGTGTGATGCCATGCATTATGCTTCATTTATAAGCCTTTACTCAAGGAGCATCAATGATCAGTTTAAAATGATCATTTTAACCGGCCGATCAACTTGACATGTCCACATTAAATCGTACGTAACTTTTAATTTAGAGTTCAGAATGACACTAATCCAATGCCCACGTTAAGCTAGCTCAATTTTCTATATTGTGACAAAATTTAAGATCAAAAAAGCTATGAAAAAGCTTCCAATTTATCCAATTTATCCTAAATGCGTGATGCCATGCATTTTGCTTCATTTATACGCTTTTACTCAATGAGCCCCAAGGATCAATTTAGAATAATCATTTTAACTAACTGATCAATTTGACATATCCGCACTAAATCTTCTTTAACTTTTGATTTAGAGCTCGAAATGACATGAATCCAATGCCCACATTAAGCTAGGTCAATTTTCCATATGCTGACAACAATTCAGATTGAAAGAACTACAAGAAAGCATCCAAGTAATCCAATGTATCCCAAACTGTGTGATGCCATGCAATATGCTTCTTTTATAAGTATTTACTCAAAGAACACAAATGATCACTTTAGAATGATCGTTTCAACTGGCTGTTCAACTTGACATGCATTCACTTAATCATCCATAACCTTTGGTTTATAGTTAAGAATGACACAAATCAAACCCCCTCGTTAAACTAGCTCAATTTTCTATATTATGACAACATTTGAGACTGAAAGGGCTACCCAGATCCTTCAAGTAATCGAATGTATCCCAAACTGTGTGTTGCCATGATTATGCTTCATTTATAAGATTTTACTAAAGGAGCACCATGATCAGTTTAGAATGAACATTTTAACCTGACGATCAACTTGACATGTCCGCATTAAATCGTCCTTAACTTCTGATTTATACTTAAAAATGACATGAATCCAATGCCAACATTAAGCTAGCTCAATTTGCTATATTGTGACAAAATTTAAGATCGAAATAGCTAGGACAAAGCTTCCAAGTAATGCAATCTATCCCAAACCACGTGATGCCATGCATTATGCTTCATTGATACGCCTTTACTGAATGAGCACCGATGATCAGTTTAAAATTATCATTTTAACAAGCTGATCAACTCGACATGTCCGCACTAAATAGTCTTTAACTTTTGATTTAGAGCTCAAAATGACGTCAATCGATCGCCCACGTTAAGTTAGCTGAATTTTCCATATTGTGACAACATTTGAGACTGAAAGAGCTACCACAAAGGCTTCAAGTAATCCAATGTGTCCCAAACTGCGTGATGCCATGCATTATGCTTCATTTATAAGCCTTGACTAAAGGAGCACCAATGATCAGCTTAAAATGATCATTTTAACTGGCGATCAACTTGAAATGTCTGCACTAAATCGTACTTAACTTTTGATTTAGAGTTGAGAATGACACTAATCATACACCCACGTTAAGCTAGCTCGATTTTCTATACTGTGACAAAATGTAAGATCCAAAAAGCTATGGGAAAGCTTCCAAGTAATCTAATCTATCCCAAACTGCGTGATACCATGCATTATGCTTCATTTATACGCCTTTACTCAATGAGCTCCAATGATCAGTTTAGAATGGTCATTTTAACTAACTAATCAACTAGACATGTCCGCATTAAATCTTCTTTAACTTTTGATTTACAGCTCCAAATGACATGAATCCAACGCCCACATTAAGCTAGTTCAATTTTCCATATTGTGACATTTGAGACCAAAAGAGCTACGACAAAGACTGTAAGTAATCCGATGTATTCCAAACTGCGTGATGCCATTCATTATGCTTTTTATATAAGTATTTACTCATAGAGCACCAATGATCATTTTAGAATTATCATTTCAACAGGCTGTTCAACTGGACATGTACGCACTTAATCATCCGTAACTTTTGAATTAGAGTTTAGAATGACAGGAATCCCACCCCCACGTTAAGCTAGCTCAATTTTCAATATTGTGACAACATTTGAGAATGAAAGAGCTAACACAGAGCCTTCAAGTAATCCAATGTATCCCAAACTGCGTTATGCCACTCATTATGCTTCATTTATAAGCCTTTACTCAAGGAGCATCAATGATCAGTTTAGAATGATCATTTTAACTGGTCGATCAACTGGACATGTCTGCATTAAATCGTCCATAACTTTTGATTTAGAGTTCAGAATGACACGAATCCAACGCCCACGTTAAGCTAACTCAAGTTTCTATATTGTAGTAAAATTTAAGAATGAAAAAGCTATGAAAAAGCTTCCAAGTTATACAATTTATCCAAAACTTCGTGATGCCATGCATTATGCTTAATTTATACGTCTTTACTCAATGAGCACCAATGATGAGTTTAGAATGATCATTTTAACTAGCTGATCAACTTGACATATCTGCACTAAATCGTCTTTAACTTTTGATTTAGAGCTCAAAATTACATGAATCCAACACCCATGTTAAGCTAGCACAATTCCATACTGTGACAACATTTGAGACTGAATGAGCTACGACAAATCCTCCAAGTAATCCAATGTATACCAAACCACGTGATGCCATGCATTATGCTTCTTTTATAAGTCCTTACTCAAAGAGAACCAATGATCAATTTATAATGATCATTTCAACTGGCTGTTCAACTTGACATGTCGCACTAAATCGTCTTTAACTTATGATTTAGAGCTCAAAATAGCATGAATCTAATGCCCATGTAAAGCTAGCTCAATTTTCCATATTGTGACAACATTTGAGACTTAAAGAGCTTGGCAAAACCTCAAAGTAACACAATCTATCCTAAAGTGCGGGATGACATGCATTATGCTTCATTTATACGCCTTTACTCAATGAGCACCAATGATCAATTTAGAATGATCAATTTAAGTAGCTGATAAACTTGACATGTCTGCACTAAATCTTCTTTAACTATTGAGTTAAAGCTCAAAATGACATGAATCCAACGCCCACATTAAGTTAGGTAGATTTTCCATATTCTGACAACAATTCAGATTGAAAGAGCTACGAGAAAGCATCCAAGTAATACAATGTATCCCAAACTGCTTGATGCCATGCAATATGCTTTTTTATCAGTCTTCACTCAAGGAGCACCAATGATCAATTTAGAATGATTGTTTCAACTGGCCGTTCAACTAGACATGTATCGTTTTTAATCATCCATAACTTTTGATTTAGAGATCTGAATGACACGAATCCAATGCCGATGTTAAGCTAGGTCAATTCTTTTTATTGTGATGAAATTTAAAATCCAAAAATCTATGAAAAAGTTTCCAAGTAATCCAATCTATCCAAAACTGCATT
>JAEVFF010000532.1:344542-464815 GCA_018901945.1 Pugionium dolabratum
TCATTTGGTCCGAGTCCTCTTGTGTAGAAGTGGAAATGCGCGTGTAGTCGGCTGGATCGGCTGTACCGGATGGATTGTGCGAGGTACTAGCCGGAATGCCTTCAGGACCGGCCAAGTTGATCCCGGAGTTGGCGGCATCACCAGAGGGACCGGCGGTGTCATACACGTCGCCACCAAGTGTGCCGGAAGCTTGGGCCTCTCCGCCGGCAATGCTGGTTGCTCTGGTCCTTGTGGTCGAGGGTCCGGCGGTACTGCTTGGGCCGGTAGGCGTGCCAGATGGTCCGGCTGTCTCGGGCAAGCTTCCTGGTGGGCCAGTCTGGTCTCCGGGCTGGATGTACGACCTGATGTCCTCATCACCAGTGGTGCCACCAGGAGCAATGACAAGGAGCAGAACAAGGGAACTCTTCCACAAGTTTAGTTTGTGTGTAGACAATCTCCTAAGAGATGATCGACAAGGAGCATTGGGCTAAGAGTACAAGGAAGAGTCCAAAGGCTTCACAACATTACAAAGGACTCCAGAGATGTGGGCTTTAGTGGCAAAAGAGGTCAGGGCCCAAAGATTCATAACCCTACTCCAAGTCGAAGACTAGGAGCTAGGCGCGTGAATGTCACCAGGTCCGCCACCTTCCATTTCTTGGCCGATAGGTAAGAATGGTAAGTTTTCAATTATACCCTTGCCTTTTCTGTTTTGCAGGGTAGGAATCAGAAGTTTTACATTTCTAAGTCAAGAACAATTTAGGTAGACGTCCTTTTTCGGTTATTGCCTTTTTGTAAATTTTCCTTGTGCACTTTTGTAAGTTTTCCATTTTTATTTCTTTGAGTCGACCCAAGAAGGTCAAGCTTCCGAGCATATTAATAAGGATCCTTCAGCATTGTAGTTCGACAACTTTTTTGATATTAATAAAGACAGAACTTTTTCTTAAGAGTTTTTCTCCTAAAGCTCTTGTGCGTAGAACCCTAGTTGAGACCAGCACCTCCTAGTTTCTAAGTTGTGATTTATCACGAGGTTCATCACCCCTCGTGTGGTTCACTTCACCTCTCCATCCAATACCCAACAGAAAACCCCTATCCAGAAGCCTAAGGTCGAGTTTCTCACCTAATCTCCTCCAAGCAGCCCACGCGTGTTACGGCCTTGATTCAAGGCTTGTATCAGTGCGTCTACTGTGTAATGCTTCTTTCTCAAATTTCCATGGACGACCTACAAGTAGATGTCGAGCTTGCATAGGCAGCACATCACACACAACTTGATCTGCATACTTGCCTATGCTGAATGATATGGTGACTTGTCCTGCGATTTTTAGCTTACTTTCATCATTCAGCCATTTGAGCTTGTATGGTCGAGGATGATTTGTCTTTTGTAACCCTAGCTTATCAACCAAATACTTGCTGGTTATGTTAGTACAAGAACCACCATCTGTGATCAAGCTACATACCTTAGAGTATATTGTGCACCGAAAATGGAAAATATTTTCTCTTTGTATAGTTTATGGTTCAAAAAGAGCACTGAGGGATCTCCTTGTAACTAAAAGCTCTCTGGTATCAGGATAGTTCAAAACTTCTTCCACACAGTTTTCTGGTTCGTAATCCTTTTCAACTTGAGATTCATATTCGCCATTTGATTTAAGGATCATAACTATCTGATTTGGGTATTCTCTTGCATAGTGGCCTTTTCCCTGACATTTAAAACAGGTTATGTCACGCGATCTTTGAGTTGGAGTTTTACCTTGCTTTGGTTTGTTGTTTTAGACGTTTCAGCTATGGATTTTTTGAATCTGGATTCTATGTCGATGGCTTTTCCTTTGTCCAGACCCTTTTAAGGTTGTTGATTCCAGGTAAACTTGCTACGATTTGCTGAGATAGTCTTCCTTTTTATGTGCTGCTCGGCCTGAGCCGCAAGATGCAGCAACTCGTCCATATCATGACAGGTTTGCCTCTCCAATTTTCTAGCAATTCGATCTTGTAGACCATATAGGAATTGACCCATCAAAGTTTCTTCTGAATCTTTGGCCTCCAACTTGTTTCTAAAAATTTCAAACTCATCAAAGTATTCTTCAACAGATTTAGAACCTTGAGTTAGTTTTCTAAATTTCTTCTGCAACTCTCTATAGTAGTATGTAGGGACATATCTCCTCCTTAGTTGGAACCTCATGTCTTCCCAAGTAGTGATCTGACCATGTCTATGTGTTCTTCTTTTAGACACATCTCTGTCCCACCAAGCTTTCAGTATGTTGAGCATCTGCTAGACACTTTTCTCTGATTTGAGTAGTTGTAATACTCAAATATGTATTCCGGACGCCTTTCCCAATCAAGGTAGGCATCTGGATTATCCTTTCCAGCAAAGGTTGGTGCGTGAGCTTTACGTCTCTGTTTCCATGCCTAGATTTTTCTACTCTATCTCTGTCACATTGATATTGTCTTCTTTGTCTATGATTATGATCAGGTTCTAGTGGAAGATAATCTTCTAAGTCAGCTATTTCATCCTCTTCATGATTCACACGTTGGGCATTCACCTATCTGATAGAATTTCTGTGAATTGGTGGTGGTTGTTCTATTCTTGTCATGCGATCTCCTAGGTTTTGAAGTTAAATCTGAATAGCAACACGCATCTGAGCAACATTCACATATACTGGTTCTCCCATACTCACACAAGCTGTCTCACACTAAACAAAAAGATCAAGTGCAAAAGAAGTCGAATACACACAATCAAGAACAACTTAAAATCGTCATATCTAGCCGCAGCAGTGTGGAAGCTGAATTCCACACTCGAAATTGATATGAGTGAAGAATGTGAGTTCAACTAGATTAAGATCGGGCTAACTCTGTTTAGGTTTAAATTGAAAATTGTATTCGATATATCTCTGATCTCTGATTACATGCCTTTCATAAACACATTCCTAAAGCATTTATACAAGTATCAAGAATCTTCTTCTCGTCCCTAAGAATATCCGCGTTTTTCCTTATTTTCCTCCTCGTATCTCAAACACACGTTGACCTCGACCTCGATAGTCTCCATGTCATCGAGCTTGATCCTTACTCCTTACTGGGCTCATGGGTCTATCTATATCACATTAGAGGCCGGATTTCTTAAAAAAAATCCAGCTGCAACAATAGCCCCCCAGCCCTTTTAGCGAGGTAAGCGATCTGAAAGGGCGAGATCTGCTGTATCAGATTTGCGGATCTCGGAATTTGAGATTCCTAATCATCATTTCACATCTAACGAACGAGATTCGAGGAATTCAAAAAGTTTCGCGTATCTCAAGACGGTTTTAAATATGGCTTGGGGCATTTCGTTTCTCTCTCATCGATACAACCACGTATGAAATTATTAAGGTAACTTCCTTTAAAACTTTTCTCTCTTCCTTCCGATTTTCGCCATTGTTCTTCTCCAACTTTCTTCTAATTTTTTCATTTCATTAGATCTAAGTTTTCTCGTTTTCTTCGTTTCTGGTTAAGAAATCAATGCGGGTTTTACTCGTGCCCCGTTTTTCTTATTTCAAAGCATTTAAAATCGTTTTAAACCTCCGGGCTTTCTTCTCGACATAAAATATGCTTAGTCCTGATACCGCCGGTACCTCTGGCTGGGAAGCTTTTGGCCCTCATCCACCATCGATTCTCGACGCGGCGGATATTGTGACCCTACGTCGGTCTTGCGATTTTCTTACCGAGGTAGTATTGTGTCTTCTGGTAGGTACTCAGTCGACCGAGGTAGTAAGATCGGGGTACCATTGTGCCTCGTCAACTTACTTTACTCGGTGTGGGCTGGTTTTCCAAATTCCGCATTTTCTGCTCGATATTCCTAGGAATATCGAGCTAGTCTTTCCACAGATGACTCCGAATTTTGGTCGAAAGGATTCAAACTTTCGAGGAGTTTGAAGGAGAATTCAATAAGAAATTCTTTCCACCAGAGGCGTGGGACCGATTGGAGTGCTCATACCTGGAATTGGTTCAAGGGAACCAAACTGTCCGGGAATATGAAGAAGAATTTAAACGCTTAAGGCGTTATGGGGGAAGAGATCTTGAAGATGAACTCGGGCAAGTGCGCCGGTTCATGCGTGGACTAAGGGTCGAAATCCGTAACCATTGCTTGGCGCAGAAGTTCGGATCAGTCACTGAATTGGTGGAAAGAGCTGCCTTGATCGAGGAGGGGATCGAGGAGGAGAACCGGTTGAAAGAATCCAAATTCCTGAATCGGTACGGCCAGTCAAGTAGTGGTGATTGGAAAAGAAAGTGGGATAAGGTTGATGACTCCAGAAAACCCCTAGGAAAAGCTAGGGAATGCAAGACGTGTGGTAGGAGGCACGGTGGGGAATGCTGGAAGGCGATGGGAGCATGTGCACGTTGCGGTAACAAGGAACATGCTACCCACAACTGCCCAAAGATGGATTACGGACAGCAAGGACTGCCGAGTGATGACTCGAGGACTTGCTTCAACTGTTGTAAGTCAGGCTACATCAGGAAGGATTGCCCCAAAGGGACAGCCGAAAGGCAACTTGAACGAAAGGACTACCGTGGGGTAATCGCGCCAGCGGCTAAGAGGCAGGCCGTAACACCGCGGGTTTATGAGCTATCGCGGGACATGGGCGATACGGGCAGGTACAGCTCGATCACTGGTACGTACATAACCCTAACTGTAAAATAAAATTGAGCATTGCATGGCATGCATAAACAGTAGGGTATTTAGCATTCAGGATGAATGTGTAGGGAAATTGGTTGTGGGCGGTGTTGAAACACACGTCCTGTTTGATTCCGGGGCTTCACATTGCTTTGTAAACCCGGAATTGTTTAAAAAAAGTGGGATTCAAAGAGAACACATCCCTGGAATGAGTAAAGTACAAGCGGCTGGAGGGCAAATAATGAATTCCCTGGGAATTGTACGGAACATCCCGGTTATGATTGGGAATTTCAGTTTGCCGGCCACTTGGTAGTCGTCCAACTCAAGGATTACGAAGTAATCTTGGGTATGGACTGGCTGGGAATGAACAAGGCGACCCTAGAGTGTCATAGGGGCCGAGTTTGGTTTGAGAAAGAGGGAGGGAGATTGGAGTTCCAAGGGATCCAACCCACCTCGGGAAGTTTGGTAATCTCAGCAATCCAGGCAGAACGGATGCTAGAGAAGGGGTGTGAGGCCTATGTAGCCACGATAAGCACCAAGGGAAATAAGAAGAGTTGGGAGTTAAAGGATATCCCAGTGGTCAATGAATTCGTGGATGTGTTCCAGACTTTGTCCGGGTTACCGCCTGATAGGTCGGATCCATTCACGATTGAATTGGAACCAGGGATTGCCCCAATGGCTAATTTGGATCCAATGTATGCCAAACTACGTGATGCCATGCATTATGCTTCAGTTATAACCCTTAACCAAAGGAGCACCAATGATCAATTTAGAATGATCATTTTAACTGGCCGATCAACTTGAGATGTCCGCACTAAATCACCCGTAACTTTGAATTTAGAGTATAGAATGACACAAATCAAATGCCACGTTAAGCTAGCTCAATTTTCTATATTGTAACAAAATTTAAGATCGAAATAGCTATGATGCCATGCATTATGCTTCATTTATAATATTTTACTCGATCAGCACAAATGATCATGTTAGAATTATCATTTTAACTAGCTGATCAACTTTACATATCCGCACTAAATCGTCTTTAACTTTTGATTTAGAATTCAAAATGACATGATTCCAATGCTCATATTAAGCTACCACAATTTTCAATATTGTGACAACATTTGAGACTGAAAGAGCTATGACAAAGCCTCCAAGTAATCCAATGTGTATTAAACTGGGTGATACTATACATTATGCTTATTTTATAAGTCTTTACTCAAGGAGGAGCAATGATCGGTTTAGAATGATGATTTCAACTGGCCGTTCAACTTGACTTGTATGCACTTAATCATCCGTAACTTTTGATTTAGAGTTCAGAATGACACGAATCCTGTTCGGCAAGATCAGTTTTCTATATATTGACAACATTTGAGACTGAAAGAACTACCACAAAGCCTTCAAGTAATCCAATGTATCCCAAACTGTGTGATGCCATGCATTATGCTCCATTTATAAGCCTTTACTCAAGCAGCACCAATGATCAGTTTAGAATGATCATTTTAACTGGCCGATTAACTTGACATGTCCACATTAAATCGTCCTTAACTTTTGATTTAGAGTTCAGAATGACACTAATCCAACACCCACATTAAGCTAGCTCAATTCTCTATATTGTGACAAAATGTAAGATCAAAAAAACTATGGGAAGGCTTCCAACTAATCCAATATATCCCAAACTGCCTGATGCCATGCATTATTGTTCATTTATACATCTTAACTCAATGAGCCCCAATGATCAGTTTAAAATGGTCATTGTAACTAACTGATCAATAAGACATGTCTGCACTAAATCTTCTTTAACTTCTGATTTTGAGATCAAAATGACATAAATCCAAGGCCCACGTTAAGCTAGCTCAATTTTCCGTATTGTGATATTTGAGACTCAAAGAGCTACAACAAAGCCTCCAAGTAATCCAATCTATTAAAAACTGCGTAATGCCATGCATTATGATTCTTATATAAGTATTTACTTAAAGAGCACCAATGATCAGTTTAGAATTATCGCTTCAACTTGCTGCTCAACTGGACATGTATGCACTTAATCATTCGTAACTGTTGATTTAGAGTTTAGAATGACACGAATCCCACCCCCACATTAAGCTAGCTCAATTTTCTATATTGTGACAACATCTGAGCCTTCAAGTAATCCAGTGTATCCTGAACTGTGTGATGCCATGCATTATGCTTCATTTATAAGCATTTACTCAAGGAGCACCAATGATCAGTTTAGAATGATCGTTTTAACTGGTCGATCAGCCTGACATGTCCGCACTAAATCATACGTAACTTTGGATTTAGAGTTCAGAACAACACGAATCCAATGCCCACGTTAAACTAGCTCAAGTTTCTATATTGTGATAAAATTCAAGATCAAAAAAGCTATGACAAAGCTTCCAAGTTATCCTATCTATCCTAAACAATGTGATGCCATGCATTATGCTTTGTTTATACGCCTTTACTCAATGAGCACGAATGATCAGTTTAGAATGATCATTTTAACTAGCTGATCAACTTGACATGTCCGCACTAAATCATCTTTAACTATTGATTTAGAGCCCAAAATGATATGAATCCAACGCCAATGTTAAATGTAGCACAATTCTCCATATTGTGACAACATTTGAGACTGAATGAGCTACGACAAAGCCTTCAAGTAATCCAATGAATACCAAAACACGTGGTGCCATGCATTATGCTTCTTTTATAAGACTTTACTCAAGGAGCACCAATGATCAGTTTATAATGATCGTTTCAACTGGCTGTTGAACTTGACATGTACACACTTAATCATCTGTAACTTTTGATTTACAGTTCAGAATGACACAAATCAAACGCCAACATTAAGCAAGCTTAATTTTGCGTATTGTGATAAAATTCAAGACCATAATTGGTACGAAAAAGCCTCCAAGCAATCCAATGTATGCCAAACTACGTGATGCCATGCATTATGTTTCAGTTATAACCCTTAACCAAAGGAGCACCAATGATCAATTTAGAATGATCATTTTAACTGGCCGATCAACTTGACATGTCCGCACTAAATCACCCGTAACTTTGAATTTAGAGTATAGAATGACACAAATCAAATGCCACGTTAAGCTAGCTCAATTTTCTATATTGTAACAAAATTTAAGATCGAAATAGCTATGACAAAGCTTCCAAGTAATCCAATCTATCCTAAACTGCGTGATGCCATGCATTATGCTTCATTTATAATATTTTACTCAATGAGCACAAATGATCAGGTTAGAATTATCATTTTAACTAGCTGATAACTTTTACATATCCGCACTAAATCGTCTTTAACTTTTGATTTAGAATTCAAAATGACATGATTCCAATGCTCATCTTAAGCTACCACAATTTTAAATATTGTGACAACATTTGAGATTGAAAGAGCTATGACAAACCCTCCAAGTAATCCAATGTGTATTAAACTGGGTGATACTATACATTATGCTTATTTTATAAGTCTTTACTCAAGGAGGAGCAATGATCGGGTTAGAATGATGATTTCAACTGGCCGTTCAACTTGACTTATATGCACTTAATCATCCGTAACTTTTGATTTAGAGTTCAGAATGACACGAATCCTGTTCGGCAAGCTCAATTTTCTATATTGTGACAACATTTGAAACTGAAAGAACTACCACAAAGCTTTCAAGTAATCCAATGTATCACAAACTGTGTGATGCCATGCATTATGCTCCATTTATAAGCTTTTACTCAAGTAGCACCAATGATCCGTTTAGAATGATCATTTTAACTGGCTGATTAACTTTACATGTCCGCACTAAATCGTCCTTAACTTTTGATTTAGAGTTCAGAATGACACTAATCCAACACCCCCATTAAGCTAGCTCAATTCTCTATATTGTGACAAAATGTAAAATGAAAAAAACTATGGGAAGGCTTCCAACCAATCCAATATATCCCAAACTGCTTGATGCCATGCATTATTGTTCATTTATACGTCTTAACTCAATGAGCCCCAATGATCAGTTTAAAATGGTCATTGTAACTAACTGATCAATAAGACATGTCTGCACTAAATCTTCTTTAACTTCTGATTTTGAGATCAAAATGACATAAATCCAAGGCCCACGTTAAGCTAGCTCAATTTTCAATATTATGACATTTGAGACTGAAAGAGCTACGACAAAGCCTCCAACTAATCGAATCTATTCAAAACTGCGTAGTGCCATGGATTATGATTCTTATATAAGTATTTACTTAAAGAGCACCAATGATCAGTTTAGAATGATCGCTTCAACTTGCTGCTCAACTGGACATGTATGCACTTAATCATCCGTAGCTGTTGATTTAGAGTTTAGAATGACACGAATCCCACCCCCACATTAAGCTAGCTCAATTTTCTATATTGTGACAACATCTGAGCCTTCAAGTAATCCAGTGTATCCTGAACTGTGTGATGCCATGCATTATGCTTCATTTATAAGCATTTACTCAAGGAGCACCAATGATCAGTTTAGAATGATCATTTTAACTGGTCGATCAACCTCACATGTCAGCACTAAATCTTACGTAACTTTTGATTTAGAGTTCAGAACAACACGAATCCAATGCCCACGTTAAACTAGCTCAAGTTTCTATATTGTGATAAAATTTAAGATCGAAAAAGCTATGACAAAGCTTCCAAGTTATCCTATCTATCCTAAACAGTGTGATGCCATGCATTCTGCTTTGTTTATACGCCTTTACTCAATGAGCACCAATGATCAGTTTAGAATGATCATTTTAACTAGCTGATCAACTTGACATGTCCGCACTAAATCATCGTTAACTATTGATTTAGAGCCCAAAATGACATGAATCCAACGCCAACGTTAAATGTAGCACAATTCTCCATATTGTGACAACATTTGAGACTGAATGAGCTACGACAAAGCCTTCAAGCAATCCAATTAATACCAAACCACGTGATGCCATGCATTATGCTTCTTTTATAAGACTTTACTCAAGGAGCACCAATGATCAGTTTATAATGATCGTTTCAACTGGCTGTTTAACTTGACATGTACACACTTAATCATCTGTAACTTTTGATTTATAGTTCAGAATGATACAAATCAAACGCCAACGTTAAGCAAACTTAATTTTCTGTATTGTGATAAAATTCAAGACCGTAATTGGTACAAAAAAGCCTCCAAGCAATCCAATGTATGCCAAACTATGTGATGCCATGCATTATGCTTCAGTTATAACCCTTAACCAATGGAGCACCAATGATCAATTTTGAATGATCATTTTAACTGGCCGATCAACTTGACATGTCCGCACTAAATCACCCGTAACTTTGGATTTAGAGTATAGAATGACACAAATCAAATGCCCACGTTAAGCTAGCTCAATTTTCTATATTGTAACAAAATTTAAGATCGAAATAGCTTTGACAAAGCTTCCAAGTAATCCAATCTATCCTAAACTGCGTGATGCCATGCATTATGCTTCATTTATAATATTTTACTCAATGAGCACAAATGATCAGGTTAGAATTATCATTTTAACTAGCTGATCAACTTTACATATCCGCACTAAATCGTCTTTAACTTTTGATTTAGAATTCAAAATGACATGATTCCAATGCTCATCTTAAGCTACCACAATTTTCAATATTGTGACAACATTTGAGACTGAAAGAGCTATGAAAAACCCTCCAAGTAATCCAATGTGTATTAAACTGGGTGATACTATACATTATGCTTATTTTATAAGTCTTTACTCAAGGAGGAGCAATGATCAGTTTAGACTGATGATTTCAACTGGCTGTTCAACTTGACTTGTATGCATTTAATCATCCGTAACTTTTGATTTAGAGTTCAGAATGACACGAAATCCTGTTCGGCAAGCTCAATTTTCTATAATGTGACAAAATTTGAAACTGAAAGAACTACCACAAAGCCTTCAAGTAATCCAATGTATCCCAAACTGTGTGATGCCATGCATTATGCTCCATTTATAAGCCTTTACTCAAGCAGCACCAATGATCCGTTTAGAATGATCATTTTAACTGGCCGATTAACTTTACATGTCCGAACTAAATCGTCCTTAACTTTTGATTTAGAGTTCAGAATGACACTAATCCAACACCCACATTAAGCTATCTCAATTCTCTATATTATGACAAAATGTAAAATGAAAAAAACTATGGGAAGGCTTCCAACTAATCCAATATATCCCAAACTGCTTGATGCCATGCATTATTGTTCATTTATACGTCTTAACTCAAGGAGCCCCAATGCTCAGTTTAAAATGGTCATTGTAACTAACTGATCAATAAGACATGTCTGCACTAAATCTTCTTTAACTTCTGATTTTGAGATCGAAATGACATAAATCCAAGGCCCACGTTAAGCTAGCTCATTTTCCATATTGTGACATTTGAGACTGAAAGAGCTACGACAAAGCCTCCAACTAATCCAATCTATTCAAAACTGCGTAATGCCATGCATTATGATCTTATATAAGTATTTACTTAAAGGGACCAATGATCAGTTTAGAATGATCGCTTCAACTTGCTGCTCAACTGGACATGTATGCACTTAATCATCCGTAACTGTTGATTTAGAGTTTAGAATGACATGAATCCCACCCCCACATTAAGCTAGCTCAATTTTTTATATTGCGACAACATCTGAGCCTTCAAGTAATCCAGTGTATCCTGAACTGTGTGATGCCATGCATTATGCTTCATTTATAAGCATTTACTCAAGGAGCACCAATGATCAGTTCAGAATGATCATTTTAACTGGTCGATCAACTTGACATGTCCGCACTAAATCATACGTAACTTTGATTTAGAGTTCAGAACAACACGAATCCAATGCCCACGTTAAACTAGCTCAAGTTTCTATATTGTGACAAAATTTAAGATCGAAAAAGCTATGACAAAGCTAACAAGTTATCCTATCTATCCTAAACAGTGTGATGCCATGCATTATGCTTTGTTTATACGCCTTTACTCAATGAGCACCAACGATCAGTTTAGAATGATCATTTTAACTAGCTGATCAACTTGACATGTCCACACTAAATCATCTTTAACTATTGATTTAGAGCCCAAAATGACATGAATCCAACGCCAACGTTAAATGTAGCATAATTCTCCATATTGTGACAACATTTGAGACTGAATGAGCTACGACAAAGCCTTCAAGTAATCCAATGAATACCAAACCACGTGATGCCATGCATTATGCTTCTTTTATAAGACTTTACTCAAGGAGCACCAATGATCAGTTTGTAATGATCGTTTCAACTGGCTGTTTAACTTGACATGTACACACTTAATCATTTGTAACTTTTGATTTACAGTTCAGAATGACACAAATCAAACGCCAACGTTAAGCAAACTTAATGTTCTGTATTGTGATAAAATTCAAGACCGTAATTGGTACGAAAAAGCCTCCAAGCAATCCAATGTATGCCAAACTACGTGATGCCATGCATTATGCTTCAGTTATAACCCTTAACCAAAGGAGCACCGATGATCAATTTAGAATGATCATTTTAACTGGCCGATGAACTTGACATGTCCGCACTAAATCACCCGTAACTTTGGATTTAGAGTATAGAATGACACAAATCAAATGCCCACGTTAAGCTAGCTCAATTTTTTATATTGTAACAAAATTTAAGATCGAAATAGCTATGACAAAGCTTCCAAGTAATCCAATCTATCCTGAACTGCGTGAGGCCATGCATTATGCTTCATTTATAATATTTTAATCAATGAGCACAAATGATCAGGTTAGAATTATCATTTTAACTAGCTGATCAACTTTACATATCCGCACTAAATCGTCTTTAACTTTTGATTTAGAATTCAAAATTACATGATTCCAATGCTCATCTTAAGCTACCACAATTTTCAATATTGTGACAACATTTGAGACTGAAAGAGCTATGACAAAGCCTCCAAGTAATCCAACATGTATTAAACTGGGTGATACTATACATTATGCTTATTTTATAAGTCTTTACTCAAGGAGGAGCAATGATCAGTTTAGAATGATGATTTCAATTGGCTGTTCAACTTGACTTGTATGCACTTAATCATCCGTAACTTTTGATTTAGAATTCAGAATGACACAAATCCTGTCCGGCAAGCTCAATTTTCTATATTGTGACAACATTTGAGACTGAAATAACTACCACAAAGCCTTCAAGTAATCCAATGTATCCCAAACTGTGTGATGCCATGCATTATGCTCCATTTATAAGCCTTTACTCAAGCAACACCAATGATCAGTTTAGAATGATCATTTTAACTGGCCGATTAACTTGACATGTCCGCACTAAATCGTCCTTAATTTTTGATTTAGAGTTCAGAATGACACTAATCCAACACCCACATTAAGCTAGGTCAATTCTCTACATTGTGACCAAATGTAAGATAAAAAAAACTATGGGAAGGCTTCCAACTAATCCAATATATCCCAAACTGCTTGATGCCATGCATTATTGTTCATTTATACGTCTTAACTCAATGAGCCCCAATGATCAGTTTAAAATGGTCATTGTAACTAACTGATCAATAAGACATGTCTGCACTAAATCTTCTTTAACTTCTGCTTTTGAGATCAAAATGACATAAATACAAGGCCCACGTTAAGCTAGCTCAATTTTCCATATTGTGACATTTGAGACTGAAAGAGCTACGACAAAGCCTCCAACTAGTCCAATCTATTCAAAACTGTGTAATGTCATGCATTATGATTCTTATATAAGTTTTTACTTAAAGGGCACCAATGATCAGTTTAGAATGATCGCTTCAACTTGCTGCTAACCTGGACATGTATGCACTTAATCATCCGTAACTGTTGATTTAGAGTTTAGAATGACACGAATCCCACCCCCACGTTAAGCTAGCTCAATTTTCTATATTGTGACAACATCTGAGCCTTCAAGTAATCCAGTGTATTCTGAACTGTGTGATGTCATGCATTATGCTTCATATAAGCATTTACTCAAGGAGCACCAATGATCAGTTTAGAATGATCATTTTAACTAGTCGATCAACCTGACATGTCCGCACTAAATCATACGAAACTTTTGATTTAGAGTTCAGAACAACACGAATCCAATGCCCATGTTAAACTAGCTCAAGTTTGTATATTGTGATAAAATTTAAGATCGAAAAAGCAATGACAAAGCTTCCAAGTTATCCTATCTATCCTAAACAGTGTGATGCCATGCATTGTGCTTTGTTTATACGCCTTTACTTAATGAGCACCAATGATCAGTTTAGAATGATCATTTTAACTAGCTGATCAACTTGACATGTCTGCACTAAATCATCATTAACTATTGATTTAGAGCCCAAAATGACATGAATCCAACGCCAACGTTAAATGTAGCACAATTCTCCATATTGTGACAACATTTGAGACTGAATGAGCTACAACAAAGCCTTCAAGTAATCCAATGAATACCAAAACCACGTGATGACATGCATTATGCTTCTTTTATAAGACTTTACTCAAGGAGCACCAATGATAAGTTTATAATGATCATTTCAACTGGTTGTTTAACTTGACATGTACACACTTAATCATCTTTAACTTTTGATTTACAGTTCAGAATGACACAAATCAAACGCCAACGTTAAGCAAACTTAATTTTCTGTATTGTGATAAAATTCAAGTCAGTAATTGGTACGAAAAAGCCTCCAAGCAATCCAATGTTTGCCAAACTACGTGATGCCATGCATTATGCTTCAGTTATAACCGTTAACCAAAGGAGCACCAATGATCAATTTAGAATGATCATTTTAACTGGCCGATCAACTTGACATGTCCGCCCAAAATCACCCGTAACTTTGGATTTAGAGTATAGAATGACACAAATCAAATGCCCACGTTAAGCTAGTTCAATTTTCTATATTGTAAAAAACTTGAAGATCGAAATAGCTATGACAAAGCTTCCAAGTAATCCAATCTATCCTAAACTGCGTGATGCCATGCATTATGCTTCATTTATAATATTTTACTCAATGAGCATAAATGATCAAGTTAGAATTATCATTTTAACTAGCTAATCAACTTTACATATCCGCACTAAATCGTCTTTAACTTTTGATTTAGAATTCAAAAGGACATGATTCCAATGCTCATCTTAAACTACCACAATTTTCAATATTGTGACAACATTTGAGACTGAAAGAGCTATGACAAAGCCTCCAAGTAATCCAATGTGTATTAAACTGGGTGATACTATACATTATGCTTATTTTATAAGTCTTTACTCAAGGAGGAGCAATGATCAGTTTATAATGATGATTTCAACTGGTCGTTCAACTTGACTTGTATGCACTTAATCATCCGTAACTTTTGATTTAGAGTTCAGAATGACACGAATCCTGTTCGGCAAGCTCAATTTTCTATATTGTGACAACATTTGAGACTGAAAGAACTACCACAAAGCCTTCAAGTAATCCAATGTATTCCAAACTGTGTGATGCCATGCATTATGCTCCATTTATAAGCCTTTACTCAAGCAGCACCAATGATCAGTTTAGAATGATCATTTTAACTGGCCGATTAACTTGACATGTCCGCACTAAATCGTCCTTAGCTTTTGATTTAGAGTTCAGAATGACACTAATCCAACACCCACATTAAGCTAGCTCAATTCTCTATAATGTGATAAAATGTAAGATCAAAAAAATTATACGAAGGCTTCCAACTAATCCAATCTATCCCAAACTGCTTGATGCATTATTGTTCATTTATACGTCTTAATTCAAGGAGCCCCAATGATCAGTTTAAAATGGTCATTGTAACTAACTGATCAATAAGACATGTCTGCACTAAATCTTCTTTAACTTCTGATTTTGAGATCAAAATGACATAAATCCAAGGCCCACGTTAAGCTATCTCAATTTTTCATATTGTGACATTTGAGACTGAAAGAGCTACGACAAAGCCTCTAACTAATCCAATCCATTAAAAACTGCGTCATGCCATGCATTATGATTCTTATATAAGTATTTACTTAAAGAGCACCAATGATCAGTTTAGAATGATCGCTTCAACTTGCTGCTCAACTGGACATGTATGCACTTAATCATCAGTAACTGTTGATTTAGAGTTTAGAATGACACGAATCCCACCCCCACATTAAGCTAGCTCAATTTTATATATTGTGACAACATTTGAGCCTCCAAGTAATCCAGTGTATCCTGAACTGTGTGATGCCATGCATTATGCTTCATTTATAAGCATTTACTCAAGGAGCACCAATGATCAGTTTAGAATGATCATTTTAACTGGTCGATCAACCTGACATGTCCGCACTAAATCATACGTAACTTTTGATTTAGAGTTCAGAACAACACGAATCCCATGCCCACGTTAAACTAGCTCAAGTTTCTATATTGTGATAAAATTTAAGATAAAAAAGCTATGACAAAGCTTCCAAGTTATCCTATCTATCCTAAACAGTGTGATGCCATGCATTATGCTTTGTTTATACGCCTTTACTCAATAAGCACCAATGATCAGTTTAGAATGATCATTTTAATTAGCTGATCAACTTGACATGTCCGCACTAAATCATCTTTAACTATTGTTTTTTAGAGCCCAAAATGACATGAATCCAACGCCAAACGTTAAATGTAGCACAATTCTCCATATTGTTACAACATTTGAGACTGAATGAGCTACGACAAAGCCTTCAAGTAATCCAATGAATACCAAACCATGTGATGCCATGCATTATGCTTCTTTTATAAGACTTTACTCAAGGAGCACCAATGATAAGTTTATAATGATCATTTCAACTGGCTGTTTAACTTGACATGTACACACTTAATCATCTGTAACTTTTGATTTACAGTTCAGAATGACACAAATCAAACGCCAACGTTAAGCAAGCTTACTTTTCTGTATTGTGATAAAATTCAAGACCGTAATTGCTACGAAAAAGCCTCCAACCAATCCAATGTATCCCAAACTACGTGATGTCATGCATTATGCTTCAGTTATAACCCTTAACAAAAGGAGCACCAATGATCAATTTAGAATGATCATTTTAACTGGCCAATCAACTTGACATGTCCGCACTAAATCACCCGTAACTTTGGATTTAGAGTATAGAATGACACAAATCAAATGCCCACGTTAAGCTAGCTCAATTTTCTATATTGTAACAAAATTTAATGTCGAAATAGCTATGACAAAGCTTCCAAATAATCCAATCTATCCTAAACTGCGTGATGCCATGCATTTTGCTTCATTTATAATATTTTACTCAATGAGCACAAATGATCAGATTAGAATTATCATTTTAACTAGCTGATCAACTTTCCATATCCACACTAAATCGTCTTTAACTTTTGATTTAGAATTCAAAATGACATGATTCCAATGCTCATCTTAAGCTACCACAATTTTCAATATTGTGACAACATTTGAGACTGAAAGAGCTATGACAAAGCCTCAAGTAATCCAATGTGTATTAAACTGGGTGATACTATACATTATGCTTATTTTATAAGTCTTTACTCAAGGAGGAGCAATGATCAGTTTAGAATGATGATTTCAACTGGCCGTTCAACTTGACTTGTACGCACTTAATCATCCGTAACTTTTGATTTAGAGTTCAGAATGACACGAATCCTGTTCAGCAAGCTCAATTTTCTATATTGTGACAACATTTGAGACTGAAAGAACTACCACAAAGCCTTCAAGTAATCCAATGTATCCCAAACTGTGTGATGCCATGCATTATGCTCCATTTATAAGCCTTTACTCAAGAAGCACCAATGATCAGTTTAGAATGATCATTTTAACTGGCCGATTACCTTGACATGTCCGCACTAAATCGTCCTTAACTTTTGATTTAGAGTTCAGAATGACACTAATCCAACACCCACATTAAGCTAGCTCAATTCTCTATATTGTGACAAAATGTAAGATCAAAAAAACTTATGGGAAGGCTTCCTACTAATCCAATCTATCCCAAACTGCTTGATGCCATGCATTATTGTTCATTTATACGTCTTAACTCAATGAGCCCCAATGATCAGTTTAGAATGGTCATTTTAACTAACTGATCAACAAGACATGTCCGCACTAAATCGTCTTTAACTTTTGATTTAGTGCTCAAAATGACATGAATAAAACACCCATGTTAAGCTAGCTCAATTTTCCATAGTGTGACATTTGAGACTAAAAAGCTATGACTAAGATTCCAACTAATCCAATGTATTCAAAACTGCGTGATGCCATGCATTATGCTTCTTATATAGGAATTTACTTAAAGAGCACCAATGATCAGTTTAGAATGATCGTTTCAACTGGCTGTTCAACTGGACATGTACGCACTTAATCATCCGTAACTTTTGATTTAGAGTTTAGAATGACACGAATCCAATGCCCACGTTAAGCTAGCTCAAGTTTCTATATTGTGATAAAATTTAAGATCGAAAAAGCTGTGACAAAGCTTCCAAGTTATGCAATCTATCCTAAACAGCGTGATGTCATGCATTATGCTTAATTTATATGCCTTTACTCAATGAGCACCAATGATCAGTTTAGAATGATCATTTTAACTAGCTGTATCAACTTGACATGTCCGCACTAAATCATCTTTAACTATTGATTTAGAGCTCAAAATGACATGAATCCAACACCCACGTTAAGCTAGCAATATATCAATATTGTGACAACATTTGAAACTGAATGAGCTACGACAAAGCCTCCAAGTAATCCAATGTATACTAAACCACGTGATGCCATGCATTATGCTTCTTTTATAAGTCTTTACTCAAGGAGCACCAATGACCAGTTTATAATGATCATTTCAACTGGCTGTTCAACCTGACATGTACACACTTAATCATCTGTAACTTTTGATTTAGATTTCAGAATGACACGAATCCAACGCCCACATTAAGCAAGCTGAATTTTCTATATTGTGACAACATTTGAGACTGAAAGAGCTACCACAAAGTCTTCAGGTAATCCAATGTATCCCAAAAAACGAGATGCCATGCATTATGCTTCATTTATAAACCTGTACTTAAGGAGTACCATTGATAAGTTTAGAATGATCATTTTAAATGGCCTAGCAACTTGACATGTCCGCACTAAATCATTTGTAACTTTTGATTGAGAGTTCAGAATGACTCTAATCCAATGCCCACGTTAAGATAGCTCAAGTTTCTATATTGTTACAAAATTTAAGATCGAAAAAGCTAAGAAGAAGCTAAGAAAAAGCTTTAAGTATTCCAAACTGCATGATCCAATGCATTATGTTTCATCTATACGCCTTTACCCAATGGGCACCAATGATCAGTTTAAAATGATCATTTTAACTAACTGATCAACTTGACATGTCCACACTAAATATTTATTAACTTTTGATTGAGAGCTCAAAATAACATGAATCCAACATCCACGTTAAGCTAGCTCAATTTTCCATATTGTGACATTTGAGACTGAAAGAGCTACAACAAATCCTCCAAGTAATCCAATGTATCCCAAACTGCGTGATGCTATGCATTATGCTTCATTTATAAGCCTTTAACTCAAGGACCACCAATGATTAGTTTAGAATGATCATTTGAACTGGCCGATTAACTTGACATATCCGCACTAAATCACATGTAACTTTTTATTTAGAGTTCATAATGACACAAATCTAACGCCCACATTAAGCTAGCTCATTTTCTATATTGTGACAAAATTCAAGACTGAAATAGCTACGGCAAAACCTCCACATAATCCAATATATCCCAAAATGCATGATTCCATGCATTATGCTTCATTTGTAAACCTTACTCAATGAGCACCATTGATCAGTTCAAAATGATCAATTTAACAAGCCAAAAAATTGACATGTCCGCACTAAATCGTACGTAACTTTTGATTTAGAGTTCAAAATGACATCAATCCACCACTCACATTAAACTATCTCAATTTTTCTGTATCGTGACAAAATTTAAGGCTGAAAGAGCTACCACAAAGCCTTCAAGTAATCTAATGTATCCCAAACTGCATGATGCCATGCATTATGCTTAATTTATAAGCCTTTACTCAAAGATCACGAATGAACAGTTTAGAATGATCATTATAACTGGGTGATCAACTTGACATATCCGCATTAAATCGTCCGTGAGTTTTGATTTTGAGTTTAGAATGACACTAATCCAATGCCTACGTTAACCAAGCTCAATTTTTTTATTGTGGCAAAATTGAAGATCGAAAAAGTTATGAAAAAACTTTCAAGTAATCCAATCTATCCTGAACTGCGTGATGCCATGCATTAAGCTTCATTTATACGCCTTTACTCAATGAGCACCAATGATCAGTTTGGAATGATCATTTTAACTAATTGATTAATTTGACATATCCACACTAAATCTTCTATAACTTTTGATTTAGAGCTCAAAATGACATGAATCCAACGCTCACATTAAGCTAGGTCAATTTTCCATATTCTGACAACATTTGAGATTGAAAGAGTTACGAGAAAGCATCCAACTAATCCAATGTATCCCAAACTGCGTGATGCCATGCAATATGCTTCTTTTATAAGTCTCTGCTCAAGGAGTACCAATGATCAGTTTAGAATGATCGTTTCAATTTTCTATTCAACTTGACATGTACACACTTAACCATCTGTAACTTTTGGTTTAGAGTTGAGAATGACACGAGTCAAACCCCCACGTTAAGCTAGCTCAATTTTCTATATTGTGACAACATTTGAGACTGAAAAAGCTACCCCAAAGCCTTCAAGTAATCCAATGTATCCCAAACTGAGTGATGCCATGATTATGCTTTATTTATGAGCCTTTATTCAAGGAGCACCATTATTAGTTTAGAATGAACATTTTAACTGGCTGGTTAACTTGACATGTCCACACTAAATAGTCCTTAACTTTTGATTGATAGTGGCATAAGGGGCATGATGACTTGACGTCATCCTCACCTTCCTCCGGCTTATCACCGGCAGTCTGTCAAAATGACACGGATTCAATGCCACGTTAAACTAGCCTAATATTCTATATTGTGACAAAATTTAAGATTGAAATAGCTATGACAAAGCTTCCAAGTCCCAATCTATCCGAAACTGCGTGATGCCATGCATTATGCTTCATTTATAAGCTTTTACTCAAGGAGCATCAATGATCAGTTTAGAATAACCATTTTTACTGGCCGTTCAACTTGACAAGTCTACATTGAATCGTCTGTAACTTTTGATTTAGAGTTCAGAATGACACTAATCCAACGTCCACGTTAAGCTAGCTCAATTTTCTATATTGTAATAAAATTTAAGATTGAAAAAGCTATGAAAAAGCTTCCAAGTAATCCAATCTCTCCTAAACTATGTGATGCCATGCATTATACTTCATTTATACGCCTTTACTCAATGAGCACCAATGATCAGTTTATAATGATCATTTTAACTAACTGATCAATTTGACATATCCGCGCTAATATTTTTAAACTTTTGATTTAGAGCTCAAAATGACATGAATCCAACGCCCACATTAAGCTAGGTCAATTTTTCATATTCTGAGAACAATTCAGATTGAAAGAGCTACGAGACACCATCCAAGTAATCCCAAACTGCGTGATGCCATGCAATATGCTTCTTTTATAAGTACTTACTCAAGGAGCACCAATGATCAGTTTAGAATGATCGTTTCAACTGGCTGTTCAACTTGACATGTACGCACTTAATCATCCATAACTTTTGGTTTATAGTTCAGAATGACACAAATCAAACCCTCACGTTAAACTAGCTCAATTTTCTATATTGTGACAACATTTGAGACTGAAATAGCTACCACAAAGCCTTCAAGTAATCCAATGTATCCCAAGCTACGTGATGCCATGACTATGCTTCATTTATAAACCTTTACTCAAGGAGCACCATAATCAGTTTAGAATGATCATTTTAACCGGACGATCAACTTGACATGTTTGCACTAAATTGTCCTTAACTTTTGATTTATACTTCAGAATGACACGAATCCAATGCAAATGTTAATTTAGCTCAATTTTCTATATTGTGACAAAAATTTAAGATCGAAATAGCTATTACAAAGCTTTCAAGTAATCCAATCTATCCCAACCTGTGTGATGCCATGCGTTATGCTTCATTTACACGCCTTTACTAAATCCTTCAATTTTCATATTGTGACAAAATTTAAGACCAATATGTTACAAAATTTCTATATTTTTTCATCAATAAGGATTTTATTAATAACCACGATCGTTGATTACATGAGTTTGTAAATAGAAAGGCCAACAATGATAAATATTCCAATCAATGGATGAAACAATAGACGTTGAAGCTAAAGCATCAGCAGCATGATTGCATGTTCTTGGTTGGTACTGAAAGCGGATATTGATAAACCTTGGAATCCAATGTTGAATCATCTGAAACTAATGTTGCAAATGGAGATGGAGCCATGTAGTGTTGATGAGATTATTCAAAGCTATATTATCTCCTTCAAAAATAATTTTATGGTAAGCCAAAGACCATGAAGATTGTAGTACCCAAATAAGTGCCGTAAATTCTGCTTCAATTACTGTTGACCATTCTTGAAATTTTTCCCGTCCAGCATGTAGAAAAAGTCCATTGTTATTATCGATAATCCAACCTAGTCTAAAATGCTGATTGCCTTCACGATGAGTCGCATCATAGTTGCATTTGACCCAACCTGGTGGTGGTGCTTCCCATATTTGAGTAGTAGATTTGGGATGCGAGCTGATTATTTCCGTTGTCATATTATTTTGCAGCCATTCAAGAGCATTGTCATGGCTTGTTTGTAGTAAAGTATCCACAGGATTATCCTTATTATTAAAAAGAAGATTGTTTCTAGATTTCCATATTCTCCAAAGTAGGAAAAAAGGAATATACTTATTTGCAGAATCAGGTTGAAGAAGAATATAACTTTCAATGAAGAATCTGATGTTGTCTTGAAAGTTAACAGACTGAGCACAGATTGATGAAGTTTCAATTCCCTTTTTTTGCCAAATCATTTGAGAGTAATGACATAAGAAAAATGTATGGAGCTCTGTTTCTTTAGAATCACAGCAATGTTGACATGTATTATCAGAAGATATATGTCGATAATGTAGATGTGATTTTAAAGCTAAAGCCCGAGATAAAAGTCGCCACATGAAATGATGTAGCTTTGCTGCTAGTTTAATAGACCAGATGAGTTTTTCCAAGTCCTGTTGGTTTTCCAAGGGTGGTAGAACAACAACCTCATTGTCATTATTATAGACAACCCTCCGATAACCAGATTTCACCGAGTATACTCCGTTATTTGTATATTTCAAAACCCAACTATCTGGAGTATTAGTTGTGGAAGATAAATTTTGTAGATGAGATGATGGTCATCTTGTTCAATCAAATCAGAAATAATGGTCTCATCCCATTGACTTATCTGCTTATTGATGAGAAATTGTACTTGCAACTGAGGGTTTGTATACAGTAGCAACTAAGGAGCTCGAGCTGGCGTGGTAGGCAACAATTTGTATCCCCAATAAGAGTATTGGTACCATTACCAATAATCCTCTGTAATCCAGAAGTGATTAGAAGTATTCGATGTAAAATTGACTGCCATCCAAACGATGGACATGATCCTAAAGAAGAAGACATCAAATCTCCAGTTTTATAATATCGACTCTTTAAAATTTTCTATAGTAGACAATTAGGTCTATATATCAATTTCCAGCACAGATTATCGAGAAGAGCCTGATTGAATTTTTCCAAATCTCGAAAGCCGAGACCACCTAACTTTTAGGTGTCGCCATCTTCTTCCAAGATACCCATGCAATTTTCCGCTTGTCATTTGAAGTCCCCCACCAAAAGCGTGACAATTCGTTATGCAGCTGTTTGCAGATCTCTTTTGGTAACTTAAAAACATTCATTGAATACACTGGCATAGCAAAGGCAACTGCTTTCATTAAGGTTTCCTTTCCAGCTGGTGATAAGAATTTCGTTTGCCAACCTAATATTTTTGAACGAACTTTGTTAATAATGTATCTGAACATTTGACGTTTATTCCGTTTAAACTGTTCTGGTAGTCCAAAATATTTCACTACTCCACCAATAGTTTTAATCCCCAACATCTGGCGGACGTGAATTCTCGTATGTTCAAATACTTGATTTACAAATATAACTGACTATTTTTCCATATTTATTATTTGGCCAGAGATTCTACCGTATTCTTTAAAAATATTCCTTAATGATAAATCATTTTTCCTATCTGCTCTGATGAAAAAGAGGGAGTCATCTACCATATTCTTTAAAAATATTCCTTAATGATAAATCATTTTTCCTATCTGCTCTGATGAAAAAGAGGGAGTCATCTACCATATTCTTTAAAAATATTCCTTAATGATAAGTCATTTTTCCTATCTGCTCTGATGAAAAAGAGGGAGTCATCAGCACATAAGAGATGAGAGATGGAAGGCCCATTACCTGAACTACACAGAGTTTGAATGCAATGATCCCTTTCGGCATTATTTAGCATAGAACTTAAAACATCTGAACACAATATGAACAAATAGGGAGAATGTGGATCTCCTTGTCTTAACCCCCTGTCTGGGTGAAACGAACTATAAGGAATCCCATTAATAAGGACAGAAAAAGATATTGTAGTAAAACACTCCATCACCCAATTTATCCAGATCGGAGAAAAACCTTTTTTCAAAAGAACTGATTCTAGAAAGCTCCACTCAATTCGATCATGTCTTACTGATATCCGTTTTTACTGCCAGAAGGATTTAGCATTGGACTTGTGAGAACGTAAAAAATGTAATGCCTCATGGGCAATAAGCACATTATCCGAGAGAAGTCTTCCCAGAATGAAACCTGCTTGATTTTGTGCTACCATAGTCTCAAGATACTTTTTCAACCGATGTACAAGAATTTTGGAAATAATTTTGTAAATCACATTACATAGTGACATATGCCAAAAATCTTTCATAGTTTGAGGACAACCCGTTTTCAGTATGAGGCAAATGTTGGTATGATTAAATTTTGTTGTCATTTCCCCTGAATGAAAAAATCGGTCTATTTCCATATAAACCTCTTGTCCAACTATTTTCAATGTTGTTGAAAAAAACCCGCCGAAAATCCATCCGGTCCAGGGGTTTTCTTAGGTCCAATATAAGATAAGGCATCAAAAACTTCATCTTTAGAAACTGGTCGAACTAATTCCGCATTCGTATTATCTGAAACAAGTTTATCTACATTTGAGAGAACTTATTCCATATTGCCCTGATCAGCTTGGCTAAAGAATTTGATAAAATATTGCTGAGCTTCGTGAGCTATGGCCTCATTTCCAAAGACTTCAATACCATTATCCAACTTAATGGAAGATATACTGTTTCTTGAACGT
This sequence comes from Pugionium dolabratum, assembly GCA_018901945.1. Classification (NCBI taxonomy): domain Eukaryota; kingdom Viridiplantae; phylum Streptophyta; class Magnoliopsida; order Brassicales; family Brassicaceae; genus Pugionium; species Pugionium dolabratum. The sequence goes on from JAEVFF010000532.1 coordinate 369,547, forward strand.
CGATTCTTAGTTACTGCATGAAAGAACTTTGTATTTCTATCCCCCTTTTTAAGCCACTGATTTCTACTTTTAATCTTCCAAAAACTTTTCTCATCCACATAAGCCATTGTTAGCCCTTTTTCAAATAAGAAATATAATCCTCTGCACATTGGAAATTTATCTTTGCAATATCTATTGCAGACTTAATCTCCTGAACTATTGAGAAGAACTTGTAAAGTTGTTCTTCTTCCAAAAAGACATCATTTTCCGGCTGGTAATAAGTGTAGATAAAAGCTCCGAATTAGATGAATGCTGAATTCGATTCCAACTTGGATTAACAATTTCCTGAAATCCTTCATGATTCGAGCAACGGGGGTCATATTTGAACATCCTTATTCCGAATTCTGAATTTCTTCGAATACTTATTATACCAGGTGATACAAGCCTCGATTCAAGGCTTATACGCGTGTGGGCTGTTTGGAGGAGGTTAGGTGAGAAACTCGACCTTAGACTTCTTGGATAGGGGTTTTTGGGTTGGTATTCGATGGAGGGGTGAAGTGAACCACACGAGGGGTGATGAACCTCGTGATAAATCACAAACTTAGAGCTAGGAGGGCTGGTCTCAACTAGGTTCTAAGCGCACAAGATTCTTGAGAGAAAACTTGTTGGAAGAAAGTTCTATCTTATTAATATCAAAAAGTGTCGAACTACAATGCTGGAAGGAGCCTTATTAATATGCTCGACAGCTTGACCTTCTAGGGTCGACTCAAATAAAGAAAAGGAAATTTTACAAAAGTGCACAAATGGAAAAGATACAAAAGTGTATAACCGAAAAAGGACCTATTCCTAAAATGTTCTTGACTCAAAAATGTAAAGAATCTAGATCCTATCCTGCAAAACAGAAAGAGGCATATATTCGAATTTAAACTTACCTTAACTTACCTCACGGCCAAGAAAAGGAAGGTGGCCGTCCTTGTGGCTTGCACGTGCCTTGCTCTTAGTCTTCGACTTGGAGTAAGGTTAAGAATCTTTGGGCCCTGACCTCTCTTGCCACTAAAGCCCAAGTCTCTGATGTTCCTTGTGTTGTTGAGAAGCCTTTGGACTCTTCCTTGCACTTCTGGCCAATTGTCCTTAGTCGATCTTCCTCATATTTGAACATCCTTATTCCGAATTCTGAATTTCTTCGAATACTTATTATTCTAGGTGATACAAGCCTCGATTCAAGGCTTATATGCGCGTGGGCTGTTTGGAGAAGGTTAGGTGAGAAACTCGACCTTAGACTTCTGGGATAGGGGTTTTTGGGTTGGTATTCGATGGAAAGGTGAAGTGAACCACACGAGGGGTGATGAACCTCGTGATAAATCACAAACTTAGAGCTAGGTGGGCTGGTCTCAACTAGATTCTAAGCGCACAAGATTCTTGAGAGAAAACTTGTTGGGGAAAAAGTTCTATCTTAATTAATATCAAAAAGGTTGTCGAACTACAATGCTGGAAGGAGCCTTATTAATATGCTCGACAGCTTGACCTTCTAGGGTCGACTCAAATAAGAAAAGGAAAATTTACAAAAGTGCACAAAAGGAAAAGATACAAAAGTGTATAATCGAAAAAGGACCTATTCCTAAAATGTCTTTGACTCAATAAATGTAAATATTCTAGATCCTACCCTGCAAAACAGAAAGAGGCAAATATTCTTATTGAAAACTTCCCTTACTTACCTCACGGCCAAGAAATGGAAGGTGGCCGTCCTTGTGGCATGCACGCGCCTTGCTCCTAATCTTCGACTTGGAGTAGGGTTAGGAATCTTTGGGCCTTGACCTCTCTTGCCACTAAAGCCCAAGTCTCGATGTCCCTTGTGTTGTTGAGAAGCCTTTGGACTCTACTTTGCACTTCTGGCCCATTGTCCTTAGTTGATCTTCCTCTAGGAGCTTGTCGACCCATAAGCTGAATTTGTGGAAGAGTACCCTTGATTAGCTTCTTGTCATTGCTCCTTGAGGTACCACTGGTGTAGAGACTTCCTCTAGGTGCATGTCCTGGAGCTAGTAGCTCATCTGGTCCGAGTCTTCTTGTGTAGAAGTGGAAATGCGCGTGTACTCGGCTGGATCGGCTATACCGGCTGGATTGTGCGAGGTACTGGCCGGAATGCCTTCAGGACCGGTCAAGTTGATCCCGGAGTCGATGGCATCACCAAGGAGACGGGCGGTATCATCCATGTCGCCACCAAGTGTGCCGGAAGCTTGGGCCTCTCCGCCGGCAATGCTGACCAGTCTGGTCCTATTGGTCAAGGGTCCGGCGGTACTGCTTGGTCCGGCAGACATGCCAAATGGCCCGGCTGTCTCGGGTTAGCTTCCTGGTCGACTATTCTGGTCTCCTGGCTGGATGTACGACCTGATGTCCTCATCACCAGGTCTGTGATACGAATCAATCAACTCAAAATATTTAACCTTAGAGGCAGGATAAATGGCTTTCCATTCGTCATTTACCATGACTCTGTCTAACCAGGAGTGAACAATTTGGTTATTTATTTTGCCAACCCAAGTCATATTATTTCCATTATATTGTAGATCTGACATATTATATGAAGTTATTATATGTTGAAAATCTAAAAGACTCCATGGTTCTCTTAAAGGTCCACCAACTTTTTCATGTGCGTGTAGGATTTCATTTAAATCCCAAACCACACATCATCCAAAGACTATTTCGTACAATAGCGATTCGATGTAATCTTTTCCAAAGATTAGATCGGTATTTACGAATCGAGTGTCCATATACACACTTTGAATCGGCGTTCCGAAGCCTCATGACTGATTAATCCACACTTTGAACAGAAATTACGAAGCCGTTCATACCGGAAACAAAGTAGAACTTCGAGATCACCAAATAGAAACTTCCTCTGAAAAATCGGAGGTGAATCGGCGCTAAGCAAAATACGGACCCGGAAAAACTCAATGTGGTGGGCACCCACTGTGTTGAAGTCCGATTCAAGAAGCTCCCCTAATGTTCCTCCAATATGCATAACCATTCGGTAAGTTAAAAAGTGGAGGGTTATTTCGCAAATTTGAACCCAAAACGGGATTTGTTCGAAGCTTTGTCAGAATGGCACGAATCCAATGCCCACATTAAGCTAGCTCAATTTTCTATATTGTGACAAAATTTAAAATCGAAATAGCTATGACAAAGCTTCCAAGTAATCCAATCTATCCCAAACTGTGTGATGCCATGCATTATGCTTCATTTATAATCCTTTACTCAACGAGCACCAATGATCAGTTTAGAATGATCATTTTAGCTGGTCGATTGACTTGACATGTCCGCACTAAATTATGTGTATCTTTTTATCTAGAATTCAGAATGACACAAATCCAATTCCCATGTTCAGCTAGCTCAATTTTCTATATTATTACATTATTTTAGACCTAAATAGGTAAAACAAAGCATTCAAGTAACCCAATCTATCCAAAACTGTCTGAGGCCATGCATTGGACTTGCTGAATGATCACCAATCATCAGTTTAGAATGATCATTTTAACTAGCTGATCAACTTGATCTTACCACAATAAATCATCTTTGACTTTTGCTCTCGAGCTCAAAATGACATGAATCCAACGCCCACATAAATCTAGTTCAATTTTCAATATTGTGACAAAACTTAAGACCGAAATGTGAGAAAACTTAAGACCGAAATGTGAGAAAACTTAAGACCGAAACGTGACAAAATTTCTATAATCTGACAACATTTGAAAATGAAACAGCTACCACAAAGCCTTCAACTTATCAAATCTATTCTAAACTGTGTGACGCCATGCATTATGCTTCATTTATAAGCCTTTACTCAAAGAACACCAGTGATCAGTTTAGAATGATCAATTTAACTGGCCGATCAACATGACATGTACACACTAAATCTTCTATAACTTTTGATTTATAGTTCAGAATGACATGAATCCAACGCCCACATTAAGCTAGCTCAATTTTCTATATTGTGACGACATTTGAGAGTGAATAGGCTACCAGAAAGCCATCAAGTAATTTAATCTATCCCAAAATGCGTGATCCTATGCATTATGATTCATTTGTAAACATTTGCTCAATGAACACCAATGATCAGTTTAGAATGATCAATTTAACTGGCCGATAAACTGGACATTTATGCACTAAATCATCCGTAACTTCTGATTTAGAGTTCAGAATAACATGAATCCAACGCCCATGTTAAGCTAGCTTAATTTTCTATATTGTGACAATATTTGAGACTGAAACAGCTACTACAAAGCCATCAAGTAATTAAATATATTCCAAACTGCGTGATGCCATGTATTATGTTTCATTTGTAAACCTTTGCTCAATGAGTACCAATTTTCAGTTTAGAATTATCAATTTAACTAGCCGATAAAATTGACATGTCCACACTAAATAATTCGTAACTTTGGATTTATTGTTCATAATGACATGAATCTAGCGTCTACGTTAAGCTAGCTCAATATTCAATATTGTGACAAAATTTAATATTGAAATAGCTATGACAAATCCTCCGAGTAATCAAATCAATCTAAAAATGCATGATGCCATGCATTACGCTTCATTTGTAAACCATTGCTCAATGAACTCCAATGATCTGTTTAGAATGATCAATTTCATAGGTCGATCAACTTGACATGTACGCACTAAATCTTTCGAAACTTTTGAATTAGAGTTCAGGATGACATGAATCCACCGCCCACATTAAGCTAGCTCAATTTTCTATATTGTGACACCAGTTAAGACCGAAATAGCTACGACAAAGCCTTCAAGTAATCCAATCTATCCAAAACTGCATGATGCCATGCCTTATGTCTCATTTATCAGCCTTTTCTCAAGGAGCACCCATGATCAGTTTAGAATGGTCATTTTAAGTGGCCGATGAACTTGACATGTCCGCACAAAATCCTCCGTAACATTTGATTTAAAGTTCTGAATGACAGAATCCAACGCCCACATTAAGCTAGCTCAATTTTCTATATAGTGACAAATTTTATGATCGATATAGCTATGACAAAGCTTCCAAGTATCCAATCTACCCAAACTGTGTGATACCATGCATTATGATTCATTTATAATCCTTTACTCAATGAGCACCAATGATCAGTTTAGAATGATCATTTTAGCTGGCCCATCAACTTGACATTTCCGCACTAAATTGTCTATATCTTTTGATTTATAGTTCAGAATGACACAAATCCAATTCCCACGTTAAGCTAGCTCAATTTTCTATATTATGACAAAATTTTAGACCAAAATAGGTACGACAAAGCATTCGAGTAACCAATCTATCCAAAACTCCGTGAGGCCATGCATTATGTTTCATTTGTAAACCTTTGGTGAATGAGCACCAATCATCAGTTTAGAATGATCATTTTAACTAGCTGTTCAACTTGATCTGTCTGCACCAAATCATCTTTGACTTTCGATCTCGAGCTCAAAATGACATGAATACAACACCCACATTAATCTAACTCAATTTTCAATATTGTGACAAAACTTAAGACCGAAATTTGACAAAACTTAAGACCGAAATGTGACAAAATTTCAATATTGTGACATCATTCGAGATTGAAACAGCTACCACAAAGCCTTCAACTAATCAAATCTATAATAAACTACATGACGCCATGCATTATGCTTCATTTATAAGCCTTTACTCAACGAGCACCAGTGATCAGTTTAGAATGATCAATTTAACTAGCCGATAAATTTCACATGTGCACACTAAATCATCCATAACTTTTGATTTAGAGTTCAGAATGACATGAATACAACGCCCACATTAATCTAGCTCAATTTTCTATATTGTGACAACATTTGAGACTGAAACAGCTACCACAAAGCCATCAAGTAATTAAATCTATCCCAAACTGCGTGATCCTATGCATTATGCTTCATTTGTAAACATTTGCTCAATAAGCAACAATGATCAGTTTAGAATGGCCAATTTAACTGGCAGATCAACTGGACATGTACGCACTAAAACGTCCGTAACTTTTGATTTAAAGTTCAGAATGACATGAATCCAACTCCCATGTTAATCTAGCTTAATTTTTTATATTGAGACAACATTTGAGACTGAAACAGCTACCACAAAGCCATCAAGTAACTAAATATATTCCAAACTGCGTAATGCCATGCATTATGCATAATTTGAAAACCTTTGCTCAATGATCACCAATGATCAGTTTAGAATGATCAATTTAACTAGCCGATAAACTTGACATGTCCGCACTAAATCGTTCATAACTTTTGATTTAGTGTTCATAATGACATGAATCCAACACCCATGTTAAGCTAGCTCAATTTTCTATGTTGTGATAAAATTAAATATTGAAATAGCTATGAAAAATCCTCCAAGAAATCGAATCTATCCAAAACTGTGTGATGTCATGCATTATGCTTCATTTGTAAACCTTTCCTCAATGAACTCCAATGATCAGTTTAGAATGATCAATTTCATTGGCCGATCAACTTGACATGTATGCACTAAATCTTCCGTAACTTTTGATTTGGAGTTCAGAATGACACAAATTCAACTCCTACGTTAAGCTAGCTCAATTTTCTATATTGTTACAACACTTAATACTTAAACAGCTACCTTAAAGCCTTCAAGTGATCTAATCTATCCTAAACGGCGTGATGCAATGCATCATACTTCATTTATAAGTCTTTACTCAAGGAGGGCAAATGATCAGTTTTGAATGATCAATTTAATTACCCGATAAACTTGACATGTCCGCACTCATTTGTCCATAACTTTTTATTTAGAATTTAGAATGACACTAATGCAATGCCCACTTTAAACTAGCTCAATTTTCAATATTGTGATAACTTTAAGACCGAAATAGCTACGAAAACGCCTCAATGTAATCCATTCTATCTTAGACTACGTGATGCCATGCAATATGCTTTATTTGTAAACCTTTGCTCAATCAGCACCAATGATCAGTTTAGAATTATCAATTTAACTAGCCGATAAACTTGACATGTCCACATTAAATCGTTTGTAACTTTTGATTAGTGTTCGTAATGACATGAATCCAACGCCCTCGTTAAGCTAGCTCAGTTTTCTCTATTGTGATAAAATTTAATATTGAAATAGCTATGGCAAATCCTCCTAGAAATCGAATCTATCCAAAACTGCGTGATGTCAAGCATTATGCTTCATTTGTAAACATTTGTCAATGAACTCCAATGATCAGTTTAGAATGATCAATTTCACTGGCCGATCAACTTGACTTGTACGCACTAAATCTTGCGTAACTTTTGATTTAGAGTTCGGAATGACACAAATTCAATGCCTATGTTAAGCTAGCTCAATTTTGTATATTGTTACAACATTTGAGACTGAAACAGCTACCTTAAAGCCTTCAAGTAATCCAATCTATCCTAAACTGTATGATGCTATGTATTATACTTCATTTATAGGCCTTTAATCAAGGATCACCAATGATTAGTTTAGAGTGATCAATTTAATTGGCCGATCAACTTGACATGTATGCACTAAATCTTCCATAACTTTTGATTTAGATTTCAGAATGACACTAATCCAACGCCCATGTTAAGCTAGATCAATTTTCTATAATGTGACACCATTTGAGACTGAGAGAGCTACGACAAAGCCTGCAACTAATCCAATGTATCCAAAAATGCATGATGCCATGCGTTATGGTTCATTTATAAGCCTTTACTCAAGGAGCACCAATGATAAGTATAAAATGATCATTTTAAATGGCCTATCAACTTCACATGTCCGCACTAATTTGTCTATAACTTTTGATTCAGAGTTCCGAATGACACGAATCCAACGCCCATGTTAAACTTGAAGACCAATATAGTTATGACAAAGCTTCAATGTAATCCATTCTATGGTGCCGTGCATTATGCTTCATTTGTAAACCTTTGCTCAATGAGCACCAATGATCAGTTTAGAATGATCAATTTAACAAGCTGATAAACTTGACAAGTCCCAAAATCGTCCATAACTTTTGACTTAGATTTCAGAATGACAAGAATCCAACGCCCACGTTAAGCTAGCTCAATTTTCTATATTGTGACAAAATTTTATACTAAAATAGCTTCGTTAAATCCTTCGAGTACTTGAATCTATCCCAAACTGCGTGATTCCATGCATTATTCTTCATTTGTAAACCTTTGCTCAATGAACTAGCATGTACGTAATAAATCGTTCATAACTTTTGATTTAGAGTTCCAAATGACAGGAATCCAAGTAATCCATTTGTGTCTTGTGAACACATTTGAGACTGAAATAGCTACCATGAAGTCTCCAAGTAATCCAATCTATCCTAAACTGCGTGATGCTATCCATTATGCTTCATTTATAAGCCTTTACTCAAGGAGCACCAATGATAAGTTTAGAATGATCATTTTAAATGCCCGATCAACTTGACATGCCCGCACAAAATAGTCCCTGACTTTTGATTTAGAGTTCAGAATGACACGAATGCAACGGCAACGTTAAGCTATCTCAATTTTGCATATTGTGATAAAAATTATGACTGAAATAGCTACGACAAAGCCGCCATGTAATCCAATCTATCGCAAAATCCGTGATGCAATGCATTATTATTCATTTATAAGCTTTTACTCAATGAGTACCAATAATCAATTTAGAATGATCATTTTAATTTGCCGATCAACTTGACAATTCCGCATTAAATCGTCCGTAACTTTTGATTCACAGCTCAGTATGATACAAATCCAATGCCCACGTTAAACAAGCTCAATTTTCTATATTTTGACAAAATTTAAGACTGAAATAGCTACAACAAAACCTCCAAGTAATCCAATCTATCACAAAGTGCATGATGCCACGCATTATGCTTCATTAGTAAGTCTTTACTCAATGAACATTAATTATCAGTTTAGAATGATCATTTTAAATGACTGATCAACTTGACATGTCCGCACTAAATCTTGTGTAACTTTTTATTCAGAGCTCAGAATGACACGAATCCAATGCTCACGTTAACCTAGCTCAATTTTCTATGTAGTGAAAAAATTTAATACTGAAATAGCTAAGAGAAAGCCTCAAGTAATTCAATCTACCGCAAACTACTTGATGTCATGAATTATGCTTCATTTATAAGCCTTTACTCAAGGAGTAGCAATGATCGATTTAGTATGATCATTTGAACTGATCAATCAACTTGGCATGTCCGCAATAAATCGTCCATAACTTTTGATTTAGAGCTCCAAATGACACAAATCCAATGCCCACGTTAAGCTAAATCAATTTTCTATATTGTGACAAAATTGAAGGTGGAAATAGCTATGACAAAGCCTCAAAGTAAACAAATCTATCACAAACTGCGTGATGCCATGCATTATGCTTCATTAATAAGCGTTTACTCAATGAGCACCAATAATCAGTTCAGAATTATCATTTAATTGATCGATCAACTTGACATCTCCGCACTAAAATGTCTGATTCCGAGCTCATAATGACAAGAATTCAATGCTCATGTTAAGCTAGCTCAATTTTCTATATTGTGAAAAAATTTAAGACTGAAATAGGTACAACAAAGCTTCTGAGTAATCTAATCTATCGCAAACGGCTTGATTCCATGCATTATGCTTCATTAAAAAACTTTTACTCAATGAGCACCAATTATTAGTTTAGAATTATCATTTTAACTCGCCGGTCAACTTGGCATATCCACACTAAATAGTCTTTAACTTTTGATTCAAAGCAAAGAATGCCACGAATCTAACGCCCATATTAAGCTAGCTCAAATTTTCTATATTGTGACAAAATTTAAGAATGAAAATGCGACAACTAAGCCTCCAAGTAATCGAATCTATCACAAACTGTTTGCTGTCATGCACTATGCTTCATTAACATGTCTTACTCAATGAGCACCAATGATCAGTTTAGAATGATCATTGTAACTCGCTGATCAACTTGACATGTCCGCACAAAATTGTCCGTAACTTTTGATTCAAAGTTTAAAATGATAGAAATCCAACGACCACGTTAAGCTAGCTAAATTTTCTATATTGTGACTAAAATTAAGACTTAAATAGTTACGACAAAGCCTCCAAGTCATCGAATCTATCGCAAACAACGTGATTCCATGCATTATGCTTCATTAATAAGCTTTTACTCAATGGGCACCAATGATCAGTTTAGAATGATCATTTTAACTGGCCGATCAGCTTAATATGTCCGCAAAAAATCGTCCGTAACTTTTGATACAGAGCTCATAATAACATGAATCCAACGCACACGTTAAGCTAGCTGAATTTTCTATATTGTGAAAAATTTAAGATTGAAATAGCTACGAGAAATCCTCCAAATAATTCAATCTAAAGCAAACTGCTTGATTCCATGAATTATGTTTCATTAATAAGTCTTTACTCAAAGAGCAGTAATGATAAATATAGAATGCTCATTTTAACTAGCCGGTCAACTTGATATGTCGGTACAAAATCGTCTATAACTTTTGATTCAAAGCTCAGAATGACACAAATCCAACGCCCACTAGATAAATTTTCTATATTTTGACAAAATTTAAGACTGAAATAGCTACGACAAAGCCTCCAAGTAATCGATTCTATCGAAAACTGCGTGATGCCATACATTATGCTTCATTAATAAGCCTTTACTCAATGAGCATTAATGATGAGTTTAGAATGATCGTTTTGACTAACCGATCAACCTGACATGTCCGCACTAAATCTTCAGAAACTTTTTATTCAGAGCTCAAAATGACACGAATCCAATGCTCACGTTAGGCTAACTAAATTTTCTATAGTGTGAAAAAATTTAAGATTGAAATAACTACGAGAAAGCCTCCATGTAATTCAATCTATCACAAACTCCTTGATGCCATGAATTATGCTTCATTTATAAGCCTTTACTCAAGGAGCACCAATGGTCAATTTAGAATGATCATTTTAACTGACCGATCAACTTGGCGTGTCCGCACTAAATCGTCTGTAACTTTTGATTAATAGCTCAGAATGACACGAATCCAATGCCCACGTTAAGCTAGCTCAATTGAAGACAGAAATAGCTACGACAAAGCCTTAGAGTAATCGAATCGTTAGAAAACTGTGTGATGCCACGCATTATGTTTCATTAATAAGCGTTTACTCAAAGAGCACCAATAATCATTTTAGAATTATCATTTAACTGACCGATCAACTTGGCATGTCCGAACTAAATCGTCTGATTCCGAGCTCAAAATGACATGAATTCAACGCTCAACCTAGCCCAATTAAACTTTAACACTAAAATAGCTACGACAAAGCCTCTGAGTAATACAATCTATGGCAAACTTCTTGATGCCATGCATTATGCTTCATTAATAAGCTTTTACTCAATGAGCACCAATTATCAGTTTAGAATGATCATTTTAACTCGCTGGTCAACTTGACATGTCCATACCAAATCGTCTATAACTTTCCATTCAAAGCTCAGAATGCCACGAATATAATGCCCACGTTAATATACCTAAATGTTCTCTATTGTAACAAAATTTAAGAGTCAAATTGCTACGACAAAACCTCCAAGGTATCGAATCTATCGCGAACTGCTTGATGTCATGCACTATGCTTCATTAATAAGCCTTTACTCAATGAGCACCAATGATCAGTTTAGAATGATCAGTTTAACTCGCCGATCAACTTGACATATCCACACTAAATCTACTGTAACTTTTTATTCAGAGCTCAGAATAACACAAATCCAACGCCCACTTGAAGTTAGCTCAATTTTCAATATTGTACAAAAATTGAAGACTGAAATAGTTACGAGAATGCCTCCAAATAATTCAATCTATCGCAAACTGCTTGATGCCATGAATTATGCTTCATTAATAAGAGTTTACTCAATGCGCATTAATAATCAGTTTAGAATGATCATTTTAACTAATTGATCAACTTGACATCTCCACTCTAAATTTTCTGTAAATTTTGTTTCAGAACTCAAAATGACATTAATCCAATGCTCACGTTAAGCTAGCTCAATTTTCTATATTGTGAAAAAATTTAATACTGAAATAGCTGCGAGAAAGCCTCCATGTAATTCAATCTATCGCAAACTTCTTAATGCCATGAATTATGCTTCATTTATAAGCCTTTACTCAAGGAGCACCAATGATCAATTTAGAATGATCATTTTAAATGATCGATCAACTTGGCATGTCCGCACAAAATCATCTGTAACTTTAGATTTAGAGCTCAGAATGACATGAATCCAATGCCCACATTAAGCTAGCTCAATTGTCTATATTGTGATAAAATTTATGACCGAAATAGTTACGACAAAGCCTCCGAGTCATCCAATCTATCGCAAACTGCTTGATGGCATACATTATGCTTCATCAATAAGCTTTTACTCAATGATCACCAATGATTAGTATAGAATGATCTTTTTAACTCACCGGTCAACTTGACATGTCCACACCAAATCGTCTATAACTTTTGATTCAACGCTCAGAATGCCACGAATCTAACACCCATGTTAAGCTAGCTAAATTTTCTATATTGTGACGAAATTTAAGACTAAAATTGCTACGACAAAGCCTAAAAGTAATCGAATCTATCGCAAACTGCTTGATGTCATGCACTATGCTTCATTAATAAGCCTTACTCAATGAGCACCAATGATCATTTTAACTCGCCGATCAACTCGACATATCCATATTATATCATCTGTAACTTTTGATTCAGAGCTCAAATTAACACGAATCCAACGCCCACGTTAAACTAGCTCAATTTTCTATATTGTGAAAAAATTAAAACTGAAATAGCTATGAGAATGGCTCTAAATAATTCAATATATCGCAAACTGCTTGATGCCATGAATTATGTTTCATTAATAAGCTTTTACTCAATGAGCATTAATGATCAGTTTAGAGGATCACTTTAACTAACTGATCAACTTGAAATCTCCACACTAAATCTTCTGTATGTTTTGATTCATAGCTCATTACAACATGAATCCAACGGTCACGTTAATCTAGCTCAATTTTCTATATTGTGGAAAAATTTAATATAGAAATAGCTACGAGAAAGCCTCCAAATAATTCAATCTATTGCAATCTGATTGATGCTATGAATTTTGCTTCATTTATAAAGCCTTCAATCAAGCAGCACCAATGATCAATTTGGAATGATCATTTTAACTGACTGATCAACTTGGCACGTCCGCACTAAATCGTCTATAACTTTTGATTTAGAGCTTTGAATGACGCGAATCCAATGCCCCCACGTTAAGGTAGCTAATTTTCTGTATTGTGACAAAATTGAAGACAAAAATAGCTACAACAAAGCCTCAAAGTAATCGAATCTATCGCAAACTGTGTGATGCCATGCATCATACGTAATTTACAAGCGTTTGCTCAATCAGCACAAATAATCAGTTTAGAATTATCATTTTAACTAACCGATCAACTTGGCATGGCTGCACTAAATCTACTGATTTCGAGCTCAAAATGACATGAATTCAACGCTCATGTTAAGCTAGATAAATTTTCTATATTTTGACAAAATTTAAGACTGAAATAGCTACGACAAAGCCTCCAAGTAATTGAATCTATCGAAAACTGCGTGACGCCATGCATTATGCTTCATTAATAAGCCTTTACTGAATGAGCATTAATGATCAGTTTAGAATGATCGTTTTAACTAACCGATAAACCTGACATGTCGGCACTAAATCTTCAGAAATTTTTATTCATAGCTCAAAATTACACGAATCCAATGCTCACGTTAAGCTAACTAAATTTTCTATAGTGTGAAAAATTTAAGATTGAAATAACTATGAGAAAGCCTCCATGTAATTCAATCTATCGCAAACTCCTTGATGCCATGAATTATGCTTCATTTATAAGCCTTTACTCAAGGAGCACCAATGATCAATTTGGAATGATCATTTTAACTGACTGATCAACTTGGCACGTCCGCACTAAATCGTCTGTAACTTTTGATTTAGAGCTCCGAATGACGCAAATCCAATGCCCCCACGTTAAGGTAGCTAATTTTCTGTATTGTGACAAAATTGAAGACAAAAATAGCTACGACAAAGCCTCAAAGTAATCGAATCTTCCGCAAACTGTGTGATGCCATGCATCATGCGTAATTTACAAGCGTTTGCTCAATCAGCACAAATAATCAGTTTAGAATTATCATTTTAACTGACCGATCAACTTGGCATGGCTGCACTAAATCTACTGATTTCGAGCTCAAAATGACATGAATTCAACGCTCATGCTAAGCTAGATACATTTTCTATATTGTGAAAAAATTTAAGACTGAAATAGCTGCGACAAAGCCTCTGAGTAATCCAATCTATCGCGAACTGATTGACACCATGCATTATGCTTCATTAATAAGCTTTTACTCAATGCGCACCAATGATCAGTTTAGAATGATCATTTTAATTCGCCGGTCAACTTTACATGTCCATACTAAATCGTCTATAACTTTTGATTCAAAGCTCAAAATGCCACGAATCTAAAGCCCATGTTAACTTCGCTAAATTTTCTATATTGTGACAAAATTTAAGACTGAAATTGCTACGTAAGGCCTCCAAGTAATCGAATCAATCGCAAACTGCTTGATTTCATGCACTATGTTTCATTAATAAGCCTTACTCAATGAGCACTATGATCAGTTTGGAATGATCATTTTAACTCACCAATCAACTTTACATGTCCGCACTAAATCGTGAGGAACTTTTGATTCAGAGCTCAGAATAACACGAATCCAACGCTCACGTTAAGCTAGCTCAATTTTCTATATTGTGAAAAAGTTAAAACTGAAATAGCTATAAGAATGCCTCTAAATAATTCAATCTATCGCAAACTGCTTGATGCCATGAATTATGCTTCATTAATAAGCTTTTACTCAATGAGCACTAATGATTAGTTTAGAATTATCATTTTCACTGACTGATCAACTTGACTCTCCACACTAAATCTTTTTTAACTTTTGATTGACAGCTCCGAATGACACGAATCCAATGCTCACATTAAGCTAGTTCAAATTTCTATATTGTGAATAAATTTAAGACTTAAATTGCTACGTGAAAGCCCCCAAGTAATTCAATTTATCGCAAGCTGCTTGATGCCACGAATTATGCTTAATTTTTAAGCCTTTACTCAAGGAGCACCAATGATCAATTTAGAATGATAAACTTGGCATGTCCGCACTAAATCGTCTTTAACTTTTAATTCAGAGCTCAAACTGACATGAATCCAGTACCCACGCTAAGATAGCTCAATTTTCTATATTGTGACAAAATTGAAGAGTGAAATAGCTACGCGAAAGCCTCAAAGTAGTTAAATCTATCGCAAACTGAGTGATGCCACACATTATGCTTCATTTATAAACTTTACTCAATGAGCACCAATAATCAGTTTAGATTGATCATTTTAACTCGCCGATCAACTTGACAAGTCTGCAGTAAATCATCCGTAACTTTTGATTCAGAGCTTTGAATAACACGAATCACCCTCCACGTTAAGCTAGCTCAATTTTCAATATTGTGCAAAAATATAAGACTGAAAAAGATACGAGAATGCCTCCGAATAATTCAATCTATCACAAACTACTTGATGACATGCATTATGCTTCAATATTAAGCCTTTACCCAATGAGTATTAATGAGCAGTTTAAAATGATCAACTTGACATGTCCACACTAAATCTTATGTAACTTTGATTCAGAACTCCGAATGACACGAATCGAACAATCACGTTAAGATAGCTCAATTTTCTATTTTTTAAAAAAAATTTAAGACTGAAATAGCTACGAGAAAGCCTCCAAGTAATTGAATCTATCACAAACTGCTTGATGCCATGAATTATGCTTCATTTATAAGCCTTTACTCATGTAGCACCAATGATCAATTTAGAATGATTATTTTAACTTACCGATCAACTTGGCATGTCCGCACTAAATCATCCGTAACTTTTTATTCAGAGCTCATAATGACACGAATCCAATTCCCACGTTAATCTAGCTCAATTTTCTATATTGTGACAAAATTGAAGATATAAATAGCTACGAAAAAGCTACAAAGTAATATAGTCTATCGCAAACTTCGTGATGCCATGCATTATGCTTTATTAATAAGCGTTTACTCAATAAGCACCAATAATCAGTTTAGAAATATCATTTTAACCGACCGATCAACTTGCCATGTCCGCACTTAATCGTCTAATTTCGAGCTCCGAATGACATGAATTCAATGGTCACGTTAAGCTAGCTCAATTTTCTATATTGTGAAAACTTTAAGACTGAAATAGCTACGACAAAGCCTCTGAGTAATCTAATTTATCGCAAACTACTTGATGCCATGCATTATGCTTCATTAACAAGATTTTACTCAATGAGCACCAATGATCAGTTTAGAATGATCATTTTAACTCGCCGGTCAACTTGACATGACCACACTAAATCTTCTATAACTTTTGATTCAACGCTCAGAATGCAAGGAATCTATCGTCCACGTTAAGCTAGCTAAATTTTCTATATTGTGACAAAATTTAAGGCTGAAATTGCTAGGACAAAGCCTCCAAGTCATCTAATATATCGCAAACTACTTGATTTCATGCTCTATGCTTCATTAATAAGCCTTTACTTAATGAGCACCAATGATTAGTTTAGAATGATGATTTTAACGCGCCGATCAACTTCACATCTCCACACTAATTCATCAGTAACTTTTGAATCAGAGCTCAAAATAACATGTATCCCACGCACACGTTAATCTAAGTCAGTTTTTATATTGTGCAAAAATTAAGATTGAAATGCTACGATAATTCCTCCAAATATTTCAATCTATCGCAAACTGTTTGATGCCATGAATTATGCTTCAATAACAAGCCTTTACTTAATGAGCATTAATGATCAGTTTAGAATGATCATTTTGATTGACTGATCAACTTTACATGTGCACATTAAATTTTTTGTAACATTTCATTCAAAGCTCAGAATAACACGAATCCAACGTTCACGTTAAGTTAGCTCAATTTTCGATGTTGTGAAAAAATTTAAGATTGAAATAGCTACGAGAAAACCTCCAAGTATTTCAATCTATCGCAAAGTGCTTGATATCGTGAATTATGCTTCATTTATAAGTCTTTACTAAAAGAGCACCAATGATCAATTTAGAATGATCATTTTAACTGATCGATCAACTTGGCATGTGCGCACTAAACCGTCTGTAACTTTTGATTTAGAGCTCTGAATGACACGAATCCAATGCCCCACGTTAAAATAGCTCAATTTTCTATATTGTGACAAAATTGAAGACAAAAATAGCTACGACAAAGGTTCAAAGTAATCAATCTATCGCAAACGGTGTGATGCCATGCATTATGCATCATTTATAAGCGTTTTCTCAATTAGCAAAAATAATCGGTTTAGAATTATCATTTTAACTGACTGAACAACTTGGCATGGCTGAACTAAATCTACTGATTTCGAGCTCAGAATGATAAGAATTCAACGCTCATGTTAATCTAGCTCAATTTTCTATATTATGAAAAAATTTAAGACTGAAATAGCTACGACAAAGCCTCCGAGTAATACAATCTATCATAAACTGCTTGATGCTATGCAATATGCTTCATTAATCAAATTTTACTCAATGCGCACCAATGATCAGTTTAGAATGATCATTTTAATTCGACGGTCAACTTCACATGTCTACACTAAATCGTCTATAAATTTTGATTGAAAGTTCAGAATGCCACGAATCTAACACCCACGTTAAGCTCGCTAAGTTTTCTATATTGTTACAAAATTTAAGAATGAAATTACTACGATAAAGCCTCCAAGTAATCGAATCAATCGCAAACTGCTTGATTTCATGCACTATGATTGATTAATAGGCCTTACTCAATGAGCACTATGATTAGTTTGGAATGATCATTTTAACTCACCGATCAACTTGACATGTCCGCACTAAATCATCTGAAACTTTTGATTTAGAGCTCAGAATAACACGAATCCAACGCTCACGTTAAGCTAGCTCAAATTTCTATATTGTGAAAAAAATTAAGACTGAATAGTTATGAGAACGCCTCCAAATAATTCAATCTATCGAAAACTTCTTGATGCCATGAATTATGCTTCATTAATAAGCCTTTACTCAACGAATATTAATGATTATTTTAGAATGATCATTTTAACCGACTGATCAACTTGACATGTCCACACTAAATATTCTGTAACTTTTGATTCAGAGCTCGCAATGACACGAATCCAATGCTCACGTTACGATAGCTCAATTTTCTATTTTGTGAAAAAAATTAAGACTGAAATAGCTACGAGAAAGCCTCCAATTAAGATTGAATCTATCCAGAGCTTTGATGCCATGAATTATTTTTCATATATAAGCTTTTACTCAAGGAGCACCAATGATCAATTTAGACTGATCATTTTAACTTACCGATCAACTTGATATATCCGCACTAAATTGGCCCTAACTTTTGATTCAGAGTTCAAAATGACACGAATAATATGCCCACGTTAAGCTAGCTCAATTTTTTATATTGTGACAAAATTGAAGACATAAATAGCTACGAAAAAGCCTCAAACTAATCAAATCTATCGCAAACTTCGTGATGCCACACATTATGATGCTTCATTAATAAGTGTTTACTCAATGAGCACCAATAATAAGTTTATAATTATCATTTTAACCGACCGATCAACTTGCCATGTTCGCACTTAATCTTCTGATTCCGAGCTCATAATGACATGAATTCAACGGTCACGTTAAGCTAGCTCAATTTTCTATATTGTGACAAAATTTAACACTGAAATAGCTATGACAAAGCTTCCGAGTAATCCAATTTATCGCAAAATACTTGTTGCCATGCACTATGCTTCATTAATAAGCTTTTACTTAATGAGCACCAATGATCAGTTTATGATGATCATTTTAACTCGACAGTCAACTTGACATGTCCACACTAAATCTTCTATAACTTTTGATTCGAAGTTCTTAATGCCACGAATCTATCGCCCACGTTAAGTTAGCTAAATTTTCTATATTGTGACAAAATTTAAGACTGAAATTTCTAGGACAAAGCCTCCAAGTAGTCTAATCTATTGCAAACTGCTTGATGTCATGCATTATGCTTCATTAATAAGCCTTTACTCAATGAGCACCAATGATTAGTTTAGAATGATCATTTTAACTCGCCGATCAACTTGGCATGTCCACACTAATTCGTTTGTAACTTTTCATTCAGAGCTCAGAATAACACGAATCTCACACCCATGTTAATCTAGCTTGGTTTTCTATATTGTGCAAAAATTAAGATTGAAATAGCTACGATAATGCCTCCAAATAATTCAATCTATCGGAAACTGCTTGATGCCATGAATTATGCTTCAATAATAAGCCTTTACTCAATGAGCATTAATGATCGGTTTAGAATGATCATTTTAACTGATTGATCAACTTGACATGTCCACATTAAATCTTCTATAACTTTTGATTCAAAGATCAGAGTAACACGAATCCAACCTCATGTTAAGATAGCTCAATTTTCTATATTGTGAAAAAAATTCAAGACTGAAATAGCTACGACAAAGCCTCCAAGTAATTCAATCTATCGCAAAGTGCTTGATGCCTTGAATTATGCTTCATTTATAAGCCTTTAATAAAGGAGCACCAATGATCCATTTAGAATGATTATTTTAACTGACCGATAAACTTGGAATGTCCACACTAAATCGTCTGTAACTTTTAATTCGGAGCTCAAACTGACATGTATCCAATGCCTACGCTAAGATAGCTCGATTTTCTATATTGTGATAAAATTGAAGACATAAATAGCTATGACAAAGCTTCAAAGTAATTGAATCTATCGAAAACTGAGTGATGCCACACATTATGCTTTATTTATAAGCTTTACTCAATGAGCACCAATAATCAGTTTAGAATGATCATTTTCACTCGCCGATCAACTTGACATGTCTGTAGTAAATCGTTTGTAACTTTTGATTCTGAGCTTAGAATATCACGAATCCAATACCCACGTTAAGCTAGCTCAATTTTCAATATTGTGCAAAATATAAGACTGAATATGAGAATGCCTCTAAATAATTCAATCTATCACAAACTACTTGATGCCATGCATTATGCTTCAATAATAAGTCTTTACTCAATGAGCATTAATAATCAGTTTAGAATGATCATTTTAACTGACTGATCAACTTGACATGTCCAAATAAATCTTCTGTAACTTTTGATTCAGAGCTCAGAATGACACGAATCCAACACTCACGTTAAGATAGCTTAATTTTCTATTTTGTAACAAAAAATTAAGCCTGAAATAGCTACGAGAAAGCCTCCAAGTAATTGAATTTATCGCAAAATGAGTGATGCCATGAATTATGCTTCATTTATAAGCCTTTACTCTAGGAGCACCAATGATCAATTTAGAATGATCATTTTAACTTACCGATCAACTTGGTATGTCCGCACTAAATCGTCCATTACTTTTGATTCAGAGTTTAGAATGACACGAATCATATGCCCACGTTAAGCTAGCTCAATTTTTTTATTTTGTGACAAAATTGAAGACTTATATAGCTACGAAAAAGCCTCAAACTAATCGAATCTATCGCAAACTTCGTGATGCCACACATTATGATGCTTCATTAATAAGTGTTTACTCAATTAGCACCAATAATCGGTTTATAATTATCATTTTAACCGACCGATCAACTTCCCATGTTCGCACTTAATCGTCTGATTCCGAGCTCATAATGACATGAATTCAACGGTCACGTTAAACTAGCTCAATTTTCTATATTGTAAATACTGAAATAGCTACGACAAAGCCTGTGAGTAATCTAATTTATCGCAAACTACTTGATGCCATGCACCAATGATCAGTTTATAAGGATCATTTTAACCTTTTACTCAATGAGCACCAATGATCAGTTTATAAAGATTATTTTAACTCGCCAGTCAACTAGATATGTCCACACTAAATCTTCTGTAACTTTTGATTCAAAGCTATTAATGCCACGAATCTATCGCCCACGTTAAGCTAGCAAATTTTCTATATTGTGACAAAATATAAGACTGAAATTGTTAGGACAAAGCCTCCAAGTAATCTAATCTATCGCAAACTGCTTGATGTCATGCATTATGGTTCATTAATAAGCCTTTACTCAATGAGCACCAATGATTAGTTTAGAATGATCATTTTAATCAAATTGGCATGTACACACTAATTCGTCTGTAACTTTTCATTCAAAGCTCAGAATAACAGGAATCCCACACCCACATTAATGTAGCTCAGTTTTCTATATTGTGCAAAAATTAAGATTGAAATAGCTACGATAATGCATCCAAATAATTCAATCTATTGGAAACTGCTTGATGCCATGAATTATGCTTCAATAATAAGCCTTTACTCAATGAGCATTATTGATCGGTTTAGAATGATCATTTTAACTGATTGATCAACTTGATATGTCCACATTAAATCTTCTATAACTTTTGATTCAAAGATCAGAGTAACACGAATCCAACCTCATGTTAAGATAGCTCAATTTTCTATATTGTGAAAAAATTCAAGACTGAAATAGCTACGACAAAGCCTCCAAGTAATTCAATCTATCGCAAAGTGCTTGATGCCTTGAATTATGCTTCATTTATAAGCCTTTAATAAAGGAGCACCAATGATCCATTTAGAATGATTATTTTAACTGACCGATAAACTTGGAATGTCCACACTAAATCGTCTGTAACTTTTAATTCGGAGCTCAAACTGACATGTATCCAATGCCTACGCTAAGATAGCTCGATTTTCTATATTGTGATAAAATTGAAGACATAAATAGCTATGACAAAGCTTCAAAGTAATTGAATCTATCGAAAACTGAGTGATGCCACACATTATGCTTTATTTATAAGCTTTACTCAATGAGCACCAATAATCAGTTTAGAATGATCATTTTCACTCGCCGATCAACTTGACATGTCTGTAGTAAATCGTTTGTAACTTTTGATTCTGAGCTTAGAATATCACGAATCCAATACCCACGTTAAGCTAGCTCAATTTTCAATATTGTGCAAAATATAAGACTGAATATGAGAATGCCTCTAAATAATTCAATCTATCACAAACTACTTGATGCCATGCATTATGCTTCAATAATAAGTCTTTACTCAATGAGCATTAATAATCAGTTTAGAATGATCATTTTAACTGACTGATCAACTTGACATGTCCAAATAAATCTTCTGTAACTTTTGATTCAGAGCTCAGAATGACACGAATCCAACACTCACGTTAAGATAGCTCAATTTTCTATTTTGTAAAAAAAAATTAAGCCTGAAATAGCTACGAGAAAGCCTCCAAGTAATTGAATTTATCGCAAAATGAGCGATGCCATGAATTATGCTTCATTTATAAGCCTTTACTCTAGGAGCACCAATGATCAATTTAGAATGATCATTTTAACTTACCGATCAACTTGGTATGTCCGCACTAAATCGTCCATTACTTTTGATTCAGAGTTTAGAATGACACGAATCATATGCCCACGTTAAGCTAGCTCAATTTTTTTATTTTGTGACAAAATTGAAGACTTATATAGCTACGAAAAAGCCTCAAACTAATCGAATCTATCGCAAACTTCGTGATGCCACACATTATGATGCTTCATTAATAAGTGTTTACTCAATTAGCACCAATAATCGGTTTATAATTATCATTTTAACCGACCGATCAACTTGCCATGTTCGCACTTAATCGTCTGATTCCGAGCTCATAATGACATGAATTCAACGGTCACGTTAAACTAGCTCAATTTTCTATACTGTAAATACTGAAATAGCTACGACAAAGCCTGTGAGTAATCTAATTTATCGCAAACTACTTGATGCCATGCAGCAATGATCAGTTTATAAGGATCATTTTAACCTTTTACTCAATGAGCACCAATGATCAGTTTATAAAGATTATTTTAACTCGCCAGTCAACTAGATATGTCCACACTAAATCTTCTGTAACTTTTGATTCAAAGCTCTTAATGCCACGAATCTATCGCCCACGTTAAGCTAGCAAATTTTCTATATTGTGACAAAATATAAGACTGAAATTGTTAGGACAAAGCCTCCAAGTAATCTAATCTATCGCAAACTGCTTGATGTCATGCATTATGGTTCATTAATAAGCCTTTACTCAATGAGCACCAATGATTAGTTTAGAATGATCATTTTAATCAAATTGGCATGTACACACTAATTCGTCTGTAACTTTTCATTCAAAGCTCAGAATAACAGGAATCCCACACCCACATTAATGTAGCTCAGTTTTCTATATTGTGCAAAAATTAAGATTGAAATAGCTACGATAATGCATCCAAATAATTCAATCTATTGGAAACTGCTTGATGCCATGAATTATGCTTCAATAATAAGCCTTTACTCAATGAGCATTATTGATCGGTTTAGAATGATCATTTAACTGACGATTAACTTGACATGTGCACACTAAATCTTCTGGAACTTTTGATTCAAAGCTCAGAGTAATACGAATCCAACGTTCACGTTAAGATAGCTCAATTCTCTATATTATGAAAAAATTTAAGACTGAAATAGCTACGAGAATGCCTCCAAGTAATTCAATCTATCGCAAAGTGTTTGATGCCGTGAATTATGCTTCATTTAAAAGCCTTTACTCAAGGAGCACTAGTGATCAATTTAGAATGATCATTTTAACTGACCGATCAACTTGGCATGTCAGCACTAAATCATCTGTAACTTTTGATTCAAAGCTCAGAATGACACAAATCCAATGCCCATGTTATACTAGCTCAATTTTCTATATTGTGACAAAATTGAAAACTGAAATAGCTGCGACAAAGCTTCAAAGTAATTGAATCTATCGCAAACTCCGTGCTGCCACGCGTTATGCTTCATTAATAAGCATTTACTCAATGAGCACCAATAATCAGTTTAGATTTTTCAATTTAACAGACCGGTAGACTTGGCATGTCCACACTAAATCGTGTTATTCCGAGCTCCGAATGACATGAATTCAACACTCACGTTAAGTTAGCTCAACTTTTAAATTGTGAAAAAATTTAAGACTGAAATAGGTACGACAAAGCCTCCGAGTAATCACATCTATCGCAAACTATTTGATGCCATGCATTATGCTTTAATAAGCTTGTACTTAATGAGCACTAATGATTAGTTTAAAATGATCATTTTGACTCGCTGGTCAACTTGACATGTGCACACTAAATAGTCTATAACTTTTGATTCAAAGCTCCAAATGCCACGAATCTAAGACCCACATATTAAGCTAGCAAAATTATCTATATTGTGACAAAATTTAACACTGAAATTTCTATGACAAAGCCTCCGAGTAATCGAATCTATCGTAAACCGCTTGATGTCATACGCTATGCTTCATTAATAAGCCTTTACTGAATGAGCAGCAATGATCAGTTTAGAATGATCATTTTAACTCGGCGATCAACTTGACATGTCCGCAGAAAATCGTCCCTAACTTTTGATTCAGAGTTCTGAAGGACACGAAACAAATGCCCACGTTAATCTAGCTAAATTTTCTATATTGTGATAAAGTTTAAAACTTAAATAGCTACGACAAAGCCTCCAAGTAATTGAATCTATCGCAAATAGTGTGATGCCATGCATTATGCTTCATTGATAAGCCTTTACTCAATGAGCACCAATGATCAGTTTAGAATGATTATTTTAACTGGCCGATCAGCTTAACATGTCTGCACTAAATCATCTGTAGCTTTTGATTAAGAGCTCTGAATAACGTGAATCCAATACCCACGTTAAGCTAACTCAATTTTCTATATTGCAAAAAAGTTTAAGACTGAAATTGCTACGAGAAAGCTTCCAAATAATTCAAACTATCGCAAACTGTTTGATGCCATGAATTATGCTTCATTAATAATCCTTTAGTCAATGCTCATTTTAACTAGACGGTCAACTTGACATGTCCGCATGAAATCATCCCTAACTTTTTATTCCGAGCTCAAAATGGCACAAATCCAACGCCAATTTTAATCTAGTTCAATTTTCTATCTTTTGAAAAAATTTAACACTAAAATAGCTACGACAAACCTCCATGATTTTTTCGGACTAAATCATCTTTAATTTTTGAATTAGTGCTCAAAATGATATGAATCCAACACCCATGTTAATCTAGCTCAATTTTCAATATTGTGACAACAATTGAGACTGAAAGACCTATGACCAAGCCTCCAAGTATTCTAATGTATCCCCAACGGCGTGATGCCATGCATAATGCTTCATTTATATGCCTGTAATCAAGGAGCATCAATGATCAGTTCAGAATTCTCATTTAACTGGCCGATAACCTTGACATGCCCGCATTAAATCGTCCTAAACTTTTGATTCAGAGTTCAGAATGACACGAATCCAACACCCACGTTAAGCTAGCTCAATATTCTATATTGTGACAATATTTGAGACTGAAAGAGCTACAACAAAGCTACCAAGTAATCCTATATATCCCAAACTGCGTGATTCCATGCATTATGCTTCATTTATAAGCCTTTACTCAAGGAGCACCAATGATCAGTTTTGAATTATCATTTAACTGGCCGATAACCCTGACAAGCCCGCATTAAATCATCTTAAGCTTTTAATTTAAAAGGGTAGAATGACACGAATCCAACGCCCACGTTAAGCTTGCTAAATATTCTATACTGTGACAAAATTTATGGCCGAAATAGCTACGAAAAAGGCTCCACATAATCCAATCTATCCAAAACTGCGTGATGCCATGCATTATACTTCATTTGAAAATCTTTGCTCAATGAGCACCAATGATCAGTTAAGAATGAGCATTTTAACTAGATGATCAACTTCACATGTCCGCACTAAATTGTCTTTAACATTTTATTTAGAGCTCAAAATGACATGAATCCAACACCCACGTTAATCTATATCAATTTTCAATATTCTGACAAAATTTGACATTGAAAGAGCTATGACAAATCCTCCAAGTAATCTAATCTATACCAAACTGCGTGATGCCATGCATTATGCTTCATTTTTAAACCTTTTCTCTTTGAGCACCAATGATCAATTTAGGATAATCATTTTAACTAGCTCATCAACTTCACATGTCCAGACTAAATTTTCTTTCATATTTGATTTAAGCTGAAAATAACATGAATCCAACACCCACGTTAATCTAGCTCAATTTTAATTATTGTGACAACATATGAGACGGAAAGAGCTTTGACAAAGCCTCCAAGTAGTCTAATGTATCCCAAACTCCGTGATGACATGCATTATGCTTCATTTATAAGCCTTTATTCAAGGAGCACCAATGATTAATTTAGAATTATCATTTAACAGGCCGATCAACTTGACATGTCTGCACTAAATCATCTGAAACTTTTGATTTAGAGTTCAGAATTACACGAATCCAACGCCCACGTTAAGATAGCTCAATTTTCTATATTTTGATTAAATTTAAGTCCCAAATACCTACGACAAAGCCTCCAAATAATCCAATTTATCCTGGATGCCATGCATTATACTTCATTTGTAAACCTTTGCTTAATGAGCACCAATAATCAGTTTAGAATTATCATTTTAACTAGCTGTTCAACTTGACATGTCCGGACTAAATTGTCTTTAACATTTGAGTTGGAGCTCAAAAGGACATGAATCCAACACCCACGTTAATCTAGCTCAATTTTCAATATTGTGACAACATTTGAAACTGAAAGAGCTAGGACAAAGCCTGAGAGTAATCCAATGTCTCCCAAACTGCGTGATGTCATGCATTATGCTTCATTTATAAGCCCTTACTCAAGGAGCACCAATGATTAGTTTAGAATGATCATTTTAACTGGCCGATCAACTTAAAATGTCCGCATTAAATCGTCCAAAACTTTTGATTTAGAGTTCATAATGACACGAATCGAACGACCACGTTAAGCTAGCTCAATATTCTATATTGTGATAAAATTTATGGCCAAAATAGCTACGACATAGCCTCCAAGGAATCTAATATATCCTAAACTGCGTGATCCCATGCATTATGCATCATTTATAAGCCTTTACTCAAGGAGCACCAATGATCAGTTTAGAATGATCATTTTAACTAGCCGATCAACTTTACATGTCCGCACTGAATCGTGTGTAACTTTTGATTTAGTGTTCAGAATGACACTAATCCAATACCCCCGTTAAGCTAGTTGAATCAAAATTGTATACCGAAATAGCTACAAATAAGCATCCAAGTAATCCAATCTAACCAAAACTGCATGATGCCATTCATTATGTTTCATTTGTAAACCTTTGCTCAATGATCACCAATGATCAGTTTAAAATGATCATTTCACCTGTCCGCACTAACTCGTCTTTGACTTTTGATCTAGAGCTCAAAATGATATGAATCCAACACTCACATTAATGTAGCTCAATTTTCAATATTGTGACAACATTTGAGATTAAATGAGCCATGACAAAGCTTCCAAGTAATCCAATGTATTTGAAACTGCGTGATGCCATGCATTATGTTTCACCAAGTTGTTTATACGCCCTTACTTAGTGAGCACCAATGATCAGTTTACAATGATCATTTTAACTAGCTGATCAACTTGACATGTCCGCACTAAATCGTCCATAATTTTTGATTTATAGTTCCGAAAGACACAAATCCAACACCCACGTTAAACTAGCTCAATTTTCTATATTCTGACAAGCTTTAACATTGAATTAGCTTCGACAAGGCCTCCAAGAAATCCAATGTATTCCAAACTTCGTGATGCCATGTATTATGCATTTTATATAAATATTTACTCAATGAGCACCAATGATCAGTTTAGAATGATCAATTTAACTAGCTGATCAACTTGACATATCCGACCTAAATCGTATTTAAATTTTGATTTAAATATCAAAATGACATGAATCCAACGCCCACGTTAAGCTAGCACAATTTTCCATATTGTGACAACATTTGACACTGAAAGAGCTATGACAAAGCCTCCAAGTAATCCAATGTGTACTAAACTGTGTGATACCATGCATTATGATTATGTTATACATCTTTACTCAAGGAGCACCAATGGTCAGTTTGGAATGATCATTTCAACTGGCCGTTCATCTTGACATGTACGCATTTAATCATCCGTAACTTTTGATTTAGAGTTTAGAATGACATGAATCTCCTTCAGCTAGCTCAATTTTCTATATTGTGACAACATTTGAGACTCAAAGAACTACCACAAAGTCTTCAAGTAATCCAATGTATCCCAAAATGCGCGATGCCATGCATTATGCTCCATTTATAAGCCTTTACTCAAGTAGCACCAATGATCAGTTTAAAATGATCATTTTAACTAGCTGATCAACTTGACATGTCCGCACTAACTCGTCCATAATTTTTGATTTATAGTTCTGAAAGAAACAAATCCAACGCCCACGTTAAGCTAGTTCAATTTTCTATATTTTGACAAAATTTAAGATTGGATTAGTTACGGCAAAGCCTCCAAGTAATCCAATGTATTCCAAACTTCGTGATGCCATGCATTATGCATTTTATATAAGTATTGACTCAATGAGCTACAATGATAAGTTTATAATGATCATTTTAACTAGCTGATCAACTTGACATATCCGCACTAAATCGTTTTTAAATTTTGATTTAAATATCAAAATCACATGAATCCAACGCCCACGTTAAGCTAGCATAATTTTCCATATTGTGACAACATTTGACACTGAAAGAGCTCCAACAAAGCCTCCAAGTAATCCAATGTGTACTAAATTGTGTGATACCATGCATTATGCTTATTTTATAAGTCTTTACTCAAGGTGCACCAATGTTTAGTTTGGAATGATCATTTCAACTGGTTGTTCATCTTGACATGTACACATTTAATCATCCGTAACTTTTAATTTAGAGTTTAGAATGACACGAATCCTGTTCAGCTATCTCAATTTTCTATATTGTGACAACATTTGAGATTTAAAGAACTACCAAAAAGCCTTCAAGTAATCCAATGTATCCCAAACTGCACGATGCCATGCATTATGCTCCATTTATAAGCCTTTACTCAAGGAGCACGATTGATCAGTTTATAATGATCATTTAACTGGCCGATCAACTTGACATGTCCGCACTAAATCGTCCTTAACTTTTGATTTAGAGTTCAGGATGACACTAATCCAACGCCCACGTTAAGCTAGCTCAATTTTCTATATTGTGACAAAATGTAACATCGAAAAACCTATGGAAAAGCTTCCAAGTAATCCAATCTATGCCAAACTGCCTGATGCCATACATTATGTTTCATTTATACGCCTTTATTCAATGAGCACCAATGATCAGTTTTGAATGATCATTTTAACTTGCTGATCAACTAGACATGTACGCACTAATTTTTTTTTAACTTTTGATTTAGAGCTCAAAATGACATGAATCCAATTCCCACATTAAGCTAGCTCAATTTTCCATATTCTAACAAAAATTCAGATTGAAAGAGTTACGAGAAAGCATCCAAGTAATCCAATGTATCCCACACTGTGTGATGCCATGCAATATGCTTCTTTTATAAGTATTTACTCAAGGAGCACCAATGATCACTTTTAAATGATCGTTTCAACTGGCTGTTCATTTTGACATGTACGCACTTAATCATCTGTAACCTTTGGTTTATAGTTCAGAATGACACAAATCAAACCCCCCTACGTTAAACTAGCTCAATTTTCTATATTGTGACAACATTTGAGACCGAAAGAGTTACCCCAAAGCCTTCAAGTAATCCAATGTATCCCAAACTGCATGATGCCATGATTATGCTTCATTTATAAGCCTTTACACAAGGAGCACCATGATCAGTTTAGAATGATCATTTTAACCGGACGATCAACTTGATATGTCCGCACTAAATCGTCCTTAACTTTTTATTTATACTTCAAAATGACATGAATCCAATGCCAATGTTAAGCTAGCTCAATTTTTCTATATTGCGACAAAAATTAACATCGAAATAGCTATGACAAAGCTTCCAAGTAATTCAATGTATCCCAAACTGTGTGATGTTATGCATTAGGCTTCATTTATACGCCTTTACTCAATGAGCACCAATGATCGGTTTAAAATGATCATTTTAACCAGCTGATCAACTTGACATGTCCGCACTTAATAGTCTTTAACTTTTGGTTTAGAGCTCAAAATGACATCAATGGATCGCCCACATTAAGTCAGCTAAATTTTCCATATTCTCACAACATTTGAGCCTGAAAGAGCTACGACAAAGCTTCCAAATATTCCAATGTATCCCAAACTGCGTGATCCCATGTAGTATGCTTCTTTTATAAGTCTTTACTCAAGGAGCACCAATGATCCGTTTAGAAAGATCATTTCAATTGGTCGTTCAAGTTGACATGTACGCACTTAATATTCATGACTTTTTATTTAAAGTTCAGAATTACGGGAATCTAACGCCCATGTTAAGCTAGCTCAATTCTCTATATTTTGACAACATTTGAGACTTCAAGAGCTACCACAAAGGCTTCAAGTAATCTAATGTATCCCAAACTGCGTGATGTCATGCATTATGATTCATTTATAAGGCTTTACTCAAGGAGTACCAATGATCAGTTTAGATTGATCATTTTATCTAGCCGATCAACTTGACATGTGCACACTAAATCGTCCGTATCTTTTGATGTAGAGTTCAGAATTACATGAATCCAACACCCACGTTAAGCTAGCTCAATTTTCTATTTTATGACAAAATTGTAGATCGAAATAGGTACGAAAATCCTTCAAGTAATCCAATCTATCCAAAACTGTATGAGGCTATGCATTATGTTTCATTTGTAAAACTTTGTTGACTGCGCACCAATCATCAGTTTAGAATGATCATTTTAACTAACTGATCAACTTGACCTGTCCGCACTAAATCAGCTTTGACTTTTGATCTAGCGCTTAAAATGACATTAATCTAACACCCACATTAATCTAGCTCAATTTTTAATATTGTGACAAAATTTAAGACTAAAATGTGACAAAATTTTTATATTTTTTCAAAATAAGGATTTTATTAATAACCATGATCGTTATTACATGAGTTTATAAAAAGAAAGGACAACAATGATAAATATTCCAATCAACGGATGAAACAATAGATGTTGACGCTACAACATCAGCAGCATGATTGCATGTTCTTGGTTGGTACTGAAAGCGAATATCGATAAACCTTGGAATCCAATGTGGAATCGACTGAAAATAATGTTACAAATGGAGATGGAGTCCTGTAGTGTTGATGAGATTATTCAAAGCTAAATTATCTCCTTCAAAAATAATTTTATGGTAACCCAAAGACCATGAAGATTGGAGTGCCCAGATAAGTGCCGTAAATTTTGATTCAATTATTGTGTACCATTCTTGATATTTTTCCGTCCAGCGTGTAGAAAAAGTCTATTGTTATTTCGGATAATCCAACCTAGTCCAAAATGTTGATTGCCTTCACGATGAGCCGCATCATAGTTGCATTTGACCCAATCTGGTGGTGGTGCTTCCCATATTTGAGTAGTAGATTTGGGATGCGAGTGATTATTTCCGTTTTCATATTATTTTGCATCCATTCAAGAGCATCGCTATGGCTTGTTTGTAGTAACTTATCCACAGGAATATTTTTATTATTAAAAAGAAGATTTTTTCTGGATTTCCATACACTCCAAAGTAAGAAGAAAGCAATATACTTATTTGCATAATCAGGTTGAAGACGATTATAAGTTTCAATGAAGAATCTGATGTTGTCTTCTAAGTTAATAGATTGAGAATTGATGAAGTTTCAATTCCCAATTTTCGCCAAATCATTTGAGAGTAGTGATATAAGAAAAATGTATGGAGCTCTGTTTCTTCAGAATCACAGCAACGTGGACATGTATTATTAGAAGATATATGTCGATAATGTAGATGTGATTTTAAAGCTAAAGGCCGAGATAAAAGTCGCCACATGAAATGATGTAGCTTTGGTGGTAGTTTAATAGATCAGCTGAGTTTTTCCAAGTCTTGTTGGCTTTCCAAGGGTGGTAGAACAACAACCTCCTTGTTATTATTATAGACAGCCCTGCGATACCGTGATTTCACCGAGTATACTTCATTATTCGTATATTTCCAAACCGGACTATCTTGAGTAGTAGTTTGCGGAAGATAAATTTTGTAGATGAGATGATGGTTATCATGTTCAATCAAATCAGAAATAGTTTGTGGAAGATAATTATTTAAACCCTATTCTAATAAAAATTTGTAGGTTTCGTATTTCAAACAACGGAATAAGCAAATATATATTAAAGATGCTTCATTCTCTTTTGAACAAACCATATAACAAATTTAGTGATATTCCATACGAAGAACATCAGATTTGGTTCACGACGTTTGTGCTACGTTAATTTATTTTTAAATATATAATTGTTTTAAATAGTTTTTAATAATACTTTTTAGTAATATATAAGTAAATTTGTATCAAAAATTTACATGGGATCCCATGAACACAAAATTGGTTAAAGAAGCTTTTCAAAAAGAGACTGCAGTACAGTTTTTCCGCCATATGAATGAGTGGAAACAAAAATAGAAAAAGGGAAAAGATAAACCAAGAGGGTTGAATGAGTTGGTTTGGAAAGATTTTATTCGTTATTGGGAATCTTCTAGCGCTGAGTCATCTCGAGGACTAATTCGGAAAGCCGGAAGAGCGACCGAGGAGGCAAAGGCATTTACATTCACAACGTCGGATAGACTAGTTTTCTGAGACGAGCCGATCAATTGGTAAATTAATTATTATATTAATTTTATTTATTATCATTCGAAAAGATTTAAATTATTAATTTAAAATTTTTTTTACTTTTAGGCACAAAAATTTGGAGCGCCTCCAGATCACTTGAAACTTCTCCAGACTGTCCACACGAACAAAAAGACTGGTCGCATCCAAGATGGTCCCGTTAGTGAGATCATCGAAAAAGTGGGAAAGAAAAAAAGTGATATTTTAACTCAGCAGTCTTAAGTTTGTTTTTCATCTTCGGTCGCCGAATTACCTCGTTCTGAGATTAACCGTCTCGTTCTTGATGTAAGTTTGATTTTTTTATATATATATTTAATATTATTATACCTTTTAATAGTATTGTTTTTGTTTTTAAAGGAATTACTATTTTCTAATGGTCGTCATCCAGGATTCGGGAGAGTTGCAGATATCGGTGGTGTAATATCTACGGCTAAAAATGAGGAGAATGAACAGCTAAAAGAACAAATGGTGACTATGACGATAGAGATGAAAAATCTTAAAAATATTGTAGAAATGATGAGAAACAAGTTTCCCAATGACTTTTTTCTCCTCCTTCTCCTCCTGCTCCTCTGATGTAATTTTTAGATTTAAAACAATTAAATAATTATTATATATATAATTAGAATATTATTTTTAGTAATTGTATTAATATTTTTATAGATATTTGAAAATATTAATTAAATTTAATATAAATATTAATTTTTTAATATTTTTAATAAATATATTTTTAAAATATTTAATGAATAATTTTTAAAAAAGTAAATATTCTAATTTTTTTTAATTATTTGATTATTTCCGACGGATGCAATCGTTGATAATTCCCGCTAAACCGACGGATGCCGCTATCCGTTCGTAACACCATAGACATACAGAGATGCCTACTCTCGTTTTCGGTTCCACTTGCCTCTTATACAGAGCATCAGAGCCAATAGAATTAGTTCTGTTTATTTTGTCGTATATGCCAAAAACTACATATGACAGTATCCTCGATTTAATTAACAAAGAAATATCTCTATTTAAATATTGGTAACGTGTCCTATGAATAATTCTTTTGCTAGTAACTATGCGATCCAGCTTGCAACATTTGTCTCTCCATAGACGCACTTATCGTATCACTTTCTCCATGCACTCGCAGTCACGTAGACGAATAATATTGATAAACATAATTCAAGGCCACTATGTATCTTTTTCTGTTGTTTAATTTACAGTTTTTCATTTTAGTTAGAAAAAATGGCATCCGTCATAAATAACTAAATAATTGAAAAAAATTAGAATATTTATTTTTCTAAAAATTATTCATTAAATATTTTAAAAATATATTTATTAAAAATATTAAAAATTAATATTTATACTAAATAAATTAATATTTTTAAATATTTATAAAAATATTAATACAATTACTAAAAATAATATTCTAATTACATATATAATAATTAATTAATTGTTTTAAATCTAAAAATTACATCGGAGGAGAAGGAGGAGAAGGAGGAGAAAAAAATTCATTGGGAAACTTGTTTCTCATCATTTCTACAATATTTTTAAGATTTTTCATCTCTATCGTCATAGCCACCATTTGTTCTTTTAGCTGTTCATTCTCCTCGTTTCTAGCCGCAGATGTTACACCACCGGTATCTGCAACTCTCCTGAATCCTGGATGACGACCATTAGAAAATGGTAATTCCTTTATAAACAAGAAAACGCCATACCGTGGGTAATTTCCGATCCATTCTCGACGGAAATTAAGTTCCGATGAAATAGTACTGACGGACAATTGTTGTCGGAAAGTAGACGGGAATAGCTATTCCCAACAGATTGCCTAAGAAATTGTCCGTCGGAAATTTGATGTTTTCTTGTAGTGATGATAAATCATTTTTCCTATCTGCTCTGATGAAAAAGATGGAGTCATCAGCCCATAAGAGATGAGAGATGGAAGGCCCATTATGCGAAATACGCAGAGTCTTAGATTTAGCATAGAACTTAAAACATCTGAACACAATATAAACAAATAGGGAGAAAGTGGATCTCCTTGTCTTAACCCCTTGTCTAGGTGAAACGAACCATAAGGACTCCCATTAATAAGGACAGAAAAAGAGACTATAGTAACACACTCCATCACCCAATTTATCCAGATCGGAGAAAAACCTTTTTTCAAAAGCACTAATTCTAGAAAGCTCCACTCAATTCGATCATATGCCTTACTGTTATATGTTTTTACTGCCATGAAGGATTTAGCATTGGACTTGTGAGAACATAAAAAATGTAATCCTTCATGGGCAATAAGCACATTATCCGAGAAAAGTCTTCCCGGAATAAAAGCTGCTTGATTCTAGCTACCATAGTCTCAAGATACTTTTTCAACTGATATACCAGAATTTTGGAAATAATTTTGTAAATCACATTACACAGTGACATCGGCCGAAAATCTTTCATAGTTTGAGGACAATCCGTTTTCGGTATGAGGCAAATGTTGGTATGATTAAATTCCATTGTCATTTCCCGTGAACAAAAAAATCGGTCTACTTCCGTGAAACGAGGCAACTATTTTCCAATGTTGTTGAAAAAAACCCACCAAAAATCAATCTGCTAGGGGCTTTGTTAGGTCTAATAGAAGATATGATATCAAAAACTTCATCTTTAGAAATTGGTCGAACTAATTCCGCATTCGTATTATCTGAAACAAGTTTATCTAGATTTGAGAGAACTGATTCCATATTCCCCTTATCAGCTTGGCTAAATAATTTGATAAAATATTGCTGAGCTTCGTGAGCTATGGATTCATTGCCAAAGACTTCAATACCATTATCCAACTTAATGGAAGGTATATTGTTTCTTGAACGTCGATTCTTAGTTACTCCATTAAAGAACTTTTTACTTCTATCCCCCTCTTTAAGCCACTGATTTCTACTTTTAATCTTCCAAAAAAATTTTCTCACCCACATAAGCCATGGTTAGCTCTTTTACAAGAAGAAATATAATCCTCTGCACATTGGGAATTTGTCTTTCCAATATCTATTGTAGACTTAATCTGCTGAATTATTGAGAAGAACTTGTAAAGTTGTTCTTCTTCCAAAAAGACATCCTTTTCCGGCAGGTAATAAATGTAGATAAGAGCTCCGAAATAGATGAATGCTGAATTCGATTCCAACTCTGATTAACAATTTCCTGAAATCCTTCATGATTCGACCAACCGGGATTGTATTTGAACATCCTTATTCCGAATTCTGAATTTCTTCGAATATTTAGTGTACCAGGTATGTGATCCGAATCAATCAACTCCAAATATTTCACCTTTGAGGCAGGATAAATGGCTTTCCATTCGTCATTTACCATGACTCTGTCTAACCAGCACTGAACAATTTGGTTATTTCTTTTGCCAACCCAAGTCAAATTATTTCCACTATATTGTAGATCTGACATATTAAATGAAGTTACCATATGTTGAAAATCTAAAAGACTCCACGGTTCTCTAAAAAGTCCACCAACTTTTTCATGTGCGTGTAGGATTTCATTAAAATCATCACACATCATCCAAGGACTATTTCGTACAATAGCGATTCTATGTAATCTTTTCCAAAGATTAGATCGGTATTTACGAATCGGGTGTCCATATACACAAGACAAATAGAAGTCATATGCTTTATTATTGATTTTACAATCGATGAGTCTTTCATCAGCACTGACAATCATAAGATCACCATTCTTGTTCCATAACAAAGCTAATCCACCACCTTTTCCATGAGGTGGAACACATAATACTTTTTCATAATTTAATACAACAGCAACATCATGAACCACATTATTAGGATTTTTGGTTTCCACCAAAACAGTATGTCCCGAGAATAGTCTTTCTTTATTCCTTTCAGGCATCGAACTATTAGAGAGCCTCTCAAACCATGGAAGTTCCAAAATGCAATATTCATTCAGATTCCGATATATTATGGTCCACCAAACCATCACCTGATGTCGATACACGGGAGGACGCGACGACTGGCCGGGATCTGGGGGTTTGGCTTTCTGGCGTTTTGCCTCAAGGGGATCCTCGTGTAGGGCACTGATGCATCGTTTCTCCGTTGGTTCAGAAACACCCGGAGGAAAATCAGCATCTGTATTCTCAGAATAATCATCGGAATCATCATCAGAATCAGGGTCAGAGGGAGGAGATTGATTTGCCGGAGTCACGGAGGAGGGGCATTCCAAAGCCTCATGACTGATTAATCCACACTTTGAACAGAAATTACGAAGGCGTTTATACCAGAACAAAGTGGAACTTCGAGATCACCAAATCAAAACTTCCTCTGAAAAATCAGAGGTGAATCGACGCAAAGCAAAACACGGACCTGGAAAAACTCAACGCGGTGGGCACCCTCCGTGTTGAAGTCCAATTCAAGAAGCTCCCCTAATGTTCCTCCAATATGCATAACCATGCGGTAAGTTAGAAATTGGAGGGATATTTCGTGAATTTGAACCCACAACGGGATTTGTTGGAAGTCGGATTCCGATAAATCCAGCGCCCATTTCTGAAGGACCACCATGTAGTCGTTGAAAGACTACGGGCTCTGCGGAGGACGGAGATGAGTCCTTCTTCCATTTGAAATAGGAATTGCACCCTATTTCCCTCGATTATTCGAGACACAACAGTCTCTCCAACACTCCACAATCGCGGGAGTGTTGTCATCAGAGCCTGTAAATTTTATTTACGCTGGTTTATGGGTTTCCCGATGAGAGAGAAGCGAGTCTCATTTGTGGCTTGAATACATAATTCAGCCGATAATTCAATCGGGGCCTCATTAATTCCCAAGGAGATACCTTGTAGTTTCTTGGTAATGAAATCAGACAAGGTTGGTTTTGAAAGTTGCAGGAAGAAATTGATTTAAAAGAGAAGATGTGTAAAAAACTGATTTGTAGAATTAGAATATTTATAGACGGGCAATAGGAATTACGAAAAGGAAACCGTCAGATTTGAAGACAAACATTCTTACGAAGGAAGAGATGGACACTTCGTCGATGGAACCAGAGGTAACCGTCACAGAAGACGATGCCGGAGAAGAAAACAGAAATCGCAAAAGGCGTGAAAGTTGAGAGAAAAAACGGTTACAAAAATTAATAATTATACGTAAAATGTCTCACAAAATTTCTATATTGTGACAA
This sequence comes from Pugionium dolabratum, assembly GCA_018901945.1. Classification (NCBI taxonomy): domain Eukaryota; kingdom Viridiplantae; phylum Streptophyta; class Magnoliopsida; order Brassicales; family Brassicaceae; genus Pugionium; species Pugionium dolabratum. Next base: position 407,530 of record JAEVFF010000532.1, read on the forward strand.
TATTTGAGACTGAAACAGCTACCACAAAACCTTCAACTAATCAAATCTACTCTAAACTGCGTGATGCCATGCATTATGCTTCATTTATAAGCCTTTACTCAAGGAGCACTAATGATCAATTTAGAATGATCAATTTAACTGGACAATCAACTTGACATGTACGTACTAAATCTTCCGCAACTTTTGATTTAGAGTTTAGAATAACATGAATCCAACATGTAGTATGTAAAACTGCGTGATGTCATGCAGTATGTTTCATTTCTAAACCATTGCTCAATGTAACCCAATGATCAGTTTAGAATGATCAATTTCACTGGTTGATAACCTTGAAATGTACGCACTAAATCTTTCAGAATGACACGAATCCAATGCCCACGTTAAGCAAACTCAAGTTTTGATATTGTGACACCATTTAAGAAAGAAATAGCTACGACAAAGCTTTCAAGTAATCCAATCTATCCAAAATTGCGTGATGCCATGCATTTTTCTTCATTTATCAGCCCTTACTCAAAGAGCGCCAATGATCAGTTTAGAATGATCATTTTAACTGGCCGATAAACTTGACATGTCTGCACTAAATCATCCATAACTTTTGATTTAGAGTTCAGAATGACACGAATTTAACACCCACGTTAAGTTAGCTCAATTTTCTATATTGTGACAAAATTTAAGATCGAAATAGCTATGACAAAGCTTCCAAGTAATCCAATCTATCCCAAACTGCGTGATGGCATGTATTAAGCTTCATTTATAATCATTTACTCAAGGAGCACCAATGATCAGTTTAGAATGATCATTTTAGCTGGCCGATCAACAGGACATGCCCGCACTAAATTGTCTGTATCTTTTGATTTAGAGTTCAGAATGACACAAATACAACGCCCATGTTGTGCTACCTCAATTTCATATATTATGACAAATAGCTACGACAAAGCCTTCAAGTAATTAAATCTATCCCAAACTGCATGATCCTTTGCATTATGCTTCATTTGTAAACCTTTGCTCAATGAGTACCAATGATCAGTTTAGAATGATCAATTTAACTGACCGATCAACTTGATATGTACGCACTAAATCGTTTGTAACTTTTGATTTAGAGTTCATAATGACATGAATCCAACGCTGATGTTAAGCTAGGTTAATTTTCTATATTGTGACAACATTTGTTATTAAAACAGCTACCACAAAGCCATCAAGTAATTAAATCTATTCCAAACTATGTGATGTCATGCATTATGCTTCATTTGTAAACCTTTGCTCAATGAGCACCAATGATCAGTTTAAAATAATCAATTTAACTAGCCGATACACTTGACATGTATGCACTAAATCGTTTGTATCTTTTTATTTAGTGTTCATAATCACATGAATACAACGCACACGTTAAGCTAACTCAGTTTTCTATAAGGTGATAAAATTTAATATTGAAATAGCTATGACAAATCCTTCGAGAAATTGAATCTATCCAAAACTGCGTGATGTCATGCATTATGCTTCATTTGTATGAATAATTTAGAATGAACTCCAATGATCAATTTAGAATGATCAATTTCACAGGCCGATCAACTTGAAATGTATGCTCTAAATATTCCGTAACGTTTGATTTATAGTTCAGAATGACCCAAATTCAACGTCTACGTTAAGCTAGCTCAATTTTCTATATTGTTGCAACATTTGAGATTGAAACAACTTCCTTAAAGCCTTCAAGTAATCCAATCTATCCTAAATTGCATGATGCCACGACTTATACTTCATTTACAAGCCCTTACGCAAGTAGCACCAGTGATCAATTTAGAATTATCAATTTAATTGGCCGATAAACTTGACATGTCCTCACTAATTTTTCCATAACTTTTGATTTAGTACTTAGAACGACACGAATCCAATGCCCACGTTAAGCTAGCTCAATTTTCAATATTGTGATAAACTTTAAGACCGAAATAGCTACAACAAAGCCTCAATGTAATCCATTCTATCCCAAACTGTGTGATGCCATGCATTATGCTTCATTTGTAAACCTTTGCTCAATTAGCACAAATGATTAGTTTAGAATTAATTATCAATTTAAATAGCCGATAACTAAGTCATTCGTAACTTTTGCTTAGTGTTCATACTGACATGAATCCAACGCCTGTGTTAAGATAACTCAATTTTTTATATTGTGATAAAATTCAATATTGAAATAGCTATGACGAATCTTCTGAGAAATCGAATCTATCCAAAACTGCGTGATGTCATGCATTATGATTCATTTGTAAACATTTGCTCCATGAACTCCAATGATCAGTTTAGAATGATCAATTTCGTTGGACGATCAATTTGACATGGATGCACTAAATCTTCTATAACTTTTGATTTAGTGTTCAGAATGACACAAATTCAACACCTACGTTAAGCTAGCTCAATTTTGTATATTGTCACAACATTTGAGACTGAAAAAACTACCTTAAAGCCTTCAAATAAACTAATCAATCGTAAACTGCATGATGCCATGCATTATATTTCATGTATAAGCCTTTACTCAAGTAGCACCAACGATCAGTTTAGAATGATCATTTTAACTCGCCGATCAACTTGACATGTCTGCACAAAATCTTCCGTAACTTTTGATTCAGAGTTCAGAATGGCACGAATCCAACGCCCACGTTAAGCAAGCTAAATTTTCTGTATTGTGACAAAATTAATGACTTAAATAGCTACGACAAAGCCTCCAAGTAATTGAATCTATCGCAACAGTGTGATGCCATGCATTATGCTTCATTGATAAGCCTTTACTCAATGGGCACGAATGATCAGTTTAGAATGATCATTTTAAGTGGCCGATCAGCTTAACATGTCCACAGTAAATCGTCTATAACTTTTGATTTAGAGCTCATAATAACACGAATCGAAGGCCCACGTTAACCTAGCTCAATTCTCTATATTGTCAACACGTTTAAGACTAAAATAGCTATGAGAAAGCCTCCAAATAATTCAATCTATCGCAAACTCCTTGATGGCATGAACTATGCTTCATGAATAATTACTCAATGATTAGCAATGATAAGTTTAAAATGCTCATTTTAACTACCCGGTCAACTTGACATGTCCACATGAAATTGTCCCTAACCATTGGTTCAGAGATAAGAATGACACAAATCCAACGCCAAAATTAAACTAGTTCAATTTTCTATATTTTGAAAAATTTTAAAACTAAAATAGCTACGACAAAGCCTCCAAGTAATCAAATCTATCGCAAATTGCGTGATGCCATGCATTATGGTTCATTAATAAGCCTTTACTCAATAAGCATTAATGATAAGTTTAGAATAATCATTTTAACTAATGGATCAACCTGACATGTCCGCACTAAATCTTCTGTAATTTTTGATTTAGAGCTCAGAATGGCACGAATCAACCGCACACGTTAAGCTAGCTCAATTTTCTATACTGTTAAAAACTTTAAGATTGAAATAGCTACGAGAAAGCCTCCAAGTAATTCAATCTATCGCGAACTGTTTGTTGCCATGAATTATGCTTCATTCATAAGCCTTTACTCAAGGAGCACCACTGATCAATTTAGAATGATCATTTTAACTACCCAATCAATTTGGCATGTCTGCACTAAATCATCTGTAACTTTTGATTCAGAGCTCAAAATGATACGAATCCAGTGCCCACGTTAACCTACCTATATTTTCTATATTGTGACAAAATTGAAGACAGAAATAGCTATGACAAAACCTCAAAGTAATCAAATCTCTCGCGAACTGCGTGATGTCACACATTATGCTTCATTAATAAGCGTTTACTCAATGAGCACCAATAATTAGTTTAGAATTATCATTTTAACTGACCGATCAACTTGGCATGTCCGCACTGAATCGTTTGATTCCGAGCTAAAAATGACGTGAATTCAACGCTCGCGTTGACCTAGCCCAATTTTCTATATTGTGAAAAATTTAAAACTGAAATCTCTAAGAAAAAGCCTCCAAGTAATCCAATCTATCGCAAACTGCTTGATGCTACGCATTATGCTTCATTAATAATTGTTTACTCAATGAGCACCAATGATCAGTTTAGAATGATCATTTTAACTCGCCGGTCAAAGCTCAGAATGCCACGAATCTAACGCCCACGTTAAGCTAGCTAAATTTTCTATATTGTGACAAAATTTAAGATTAAAATTGCTACGTCAAAGCCTCCAAGTAATGGAATCTATCGAAAACTGCTTGATGTCATGCACTATGCTTTGTTAATAAACATTTACTCAATGAGCACCAACAATCAGTTTAGAATGATCATTTTAACTCGCCGATCAACTTGATATGTCTGCACAAAAGCTTCTCTAACTTTTGATTCAGAGTTTCAGAATGACACAAATCCAACTCCCATGTTAAGCTACCTAAATTTTCTATATTGTGAGAAATTTTTTTTACTTAAATAGCTATGACAAAGCCTCCAAGTAATCGAATCTATCGCAAATTGCGTGATGCCATGCATTATGGTTCATTAATAAACCTTTACTCAATAAGCATTAATGATAAGTTTAGAATAATCATTTTAACTAGTTGATCAACCTGACATGTCCACACTAAATCTTCTGTAATTTTTGATTTAGAGCTCAGAATGGCACGAATCAACTGCACACGTTAAGCTAGCTCAATTTTCTATACTGTGAAAAATTTAAGATTGAAATAGCTACGAGAAAGCCTCCAAGTAATTCAATCTATCGTGAACTGCTTGTTGCCATGAATTATGCTTCATTTATAAGCCTTTACTCAAGGAGCACCACTGATCAATTTAGAATGATCATTTTAACTAACCGATCAATTTGGCATGTCTGCACTAAATCATCTGTAACTTTTGATTCAGAGCTCAAAATGATACGAATCCAATGCCCAGGTTAACCTACCTCAATTTTCTATATTGTGACAAAATTGAAGACAGAAATAGCTACGACAAAACCTCAAAGGAATCGAATCTCTCGCGAACTGCGTGATGCCACACATTATGCTTCATTAATAAGCGTTTACTCAATGAGCACCAATAATCAGTTTAGAATTATCATTTTAACTGACCGATCAACTTGGCATGTTCGCACTGAATCGTTTGATTCTGAGCTCAAAATGACATGAATTCAACGCTAGCATTAACCTAGCTCAATTTTCTATATTGTGAAAAAAATTAAGACTGAAATCTCTAAGACAAAGCCTCCAAGTAATCCAATCTATCGCAAACTGCTTGATGCTATGCATTATGCTTCATTAATAATCGTTTACTCAATGAGCACCAATGATCAGTTTAGAATGATCATTTTAACTCACCGGTCAAAGCTCAGAATCCCACAAATCTAACGCCCACGTTAAGCTAGCTAAATTTTCTATATTGTGAAAAAATTTAAGATTGAAATTGCTACGTCAAAGCCTCCAAGTAATGGAATCTATCGAAAACTGCTTGATGTCATGTACTATGCTTTGTTAATAAGCCTTTACTCAATGAGCACCAACAATCAGTTTAGAATGATCATTTTAACTCGCCGATCAACTTGATATGTCTGCACAAAAGCTTCCGTAACTTTTGATTCAGAGTTCAGAATGACACGAATCCAACTCCCATGTTAAGCTACCTAAATTTTCTATATTGTGACAAACATTTTTACTTAAATAGCTACGACAAAGCTTCCAAGTAATCGAATCTATCGCAAATTGCGTGATGCCATGCATTATGGTTCATTGTTTAGCCTTTACTCAATGAGCATCAATGATCAGTTTAGAATGATCATTTTAACTGGCCGATCAGCTTAACATGTCTGCACTAAATCGTCTGTAACTTTTGATTTAGAGCTCATAATAACACGAATCCAATGCCCATGTTAACCTAGCTCAATTTTCTGTATTGTCAAAACGTTTAAGACTAAAATAGCTACGAGAAAGCCTCCAAATAATTCAATCTACGCAAACTCGTTGATGGGATGAATTATGGTTCATTAATAAGCCTTTACTCAATGAGCAGCAATGATAACTTTAAAATGCTTATTTTAAGTCGCCGGTCAACTTGACATGTCCGAATGAAATCGTCCCTAACGTTTAATTCAGAGATCAGAATGACACAAGTCCAACGCCAAAATTAAGCTAGTTCAATTTTCTATATTTTGAAAAAATTTAAGACTGAAAAATAGCTACGACAAAGCCTCCAAGTAATTCAATCTATCACAAACTGCGTGATGCCATGCATTATGCTTCATTAAGAAGCCTCTACTCAATAAGCATTAATGATAAGTTTAGAAGAATCATTTTAACTGATTGATCAACCTGACATGTCCGCACTAAATCTTATGTAACTTTTGATTCAGAGTTCAAAATGACACGAATCCAACGCCCACGTTAAGCTAGCTCAATTTTTGATATTGTGACAAAATTTAAGACCGAAATAGCTACGACAAATCCTCTAAATAATCCAATCTATCCCAAACTACGTCATTCCATGCATGATGTTTCATTTTTAAACCTTTGCTCAATGAGCACCAATGATCAGTTCAGAATGATTAATTTCACTGGCCGATCAACATTACATGTTTACACTATATCATCTTTAACCTTTTATTTAATGTTCAGGATGATAGGAATCCAACTCCCACGTTAAACTTGCTAAATTTTATATATTGTTACAAAATTGAAGACCGAAGTACCTACGACAAAGCCTCTAAGTAATCCAATCTATCCCAAACTGCGTCATGCCACGCATTATGATTCATTTGTAAAGCTTTCCTCAATTAGCAACAGTGGTCAGTTTAGAATGATCTATTTAACTCGCCGATCAGTTTGACATATCCACACTACATTGTCTTTAACTTTTGATTCATAGTTCAGAATGACACGAATCCCACATCCACGTTAAGCTAGCTCAATTTTCTATATTGTGACAAACTTTAAGACGAAAATAGCTACGACAAAGCCTCCAAGAATCCAACCTATCCCAAACTGCGTGATGTTATGTATTATACTTCATTTGTAAACCTTTGCTCAATGAGCACCAGTGATCAGTTTAGAATGATCAATTAAACTGGCTGATCAACTTGACATACCGGCATTAGTTGTCTTTAACTTTTGGTTCATAGTTTAGAATGACATGAATCCAACACCCACATTAAGTTAGCTCAATTTTCTATATTGTGACAAAATTTAAGACCAAGATAGCAATGAAAAAGCCTCCAAAAAATCCAATCTATCCCAAACAGCGTGATGCTATGCATTATGCTTCATTTGTAAACCTTTGCTCAATGAACACCAATGATTAGTTTGGAATGAGCTATTTAACTGGCAGATAGACTTGACATGTTCGCACTAAATTGTCTTTAACTTTTGATTTCGTGTTTGGAATGACACGACTCCAACGTCCACGTTAAGCTAGCTCGATTTTCTATATTGTGACAAGATTTAAGACCGGATTAGGAATGAAAAAGCTTTCGAGTAATCCAATCTATACAAAACTGCGTGATGCCACGGATTATGCTTCATTTGTAAACCTTTGTTCAATGAGCACCAGTTATCAGTCCGGATGATCAATTTAACTGGCTGAGCAATTTGAAATTTCCGCACTAAAATATTTTTAACTTTTGATTCAAAGTTAAGAATGACACGAATCTAACGCCCACATTAAGGTAGCTCAATTTTCTATATTACGATAAAATTTAAGACTGAAATAGCTACGATAACTAAATAATCGAATCTATACCAAACTATGTGATGCCATTCATTATCTTTTATTTGTAAACTTTTGCTCAATGAGAATCAATGATCAGTGTAGAATGATCAATTTAACTGGCCGATAGACTTGACATGTTGGCACTAAATCGTCTTTAACTTTTGTTTAGTGTTCAGAATGACACGAATCCAGTGCCCACGTTAAACTAGCTCAATTTTCTATATTGTGACAAAATTTAAGACCAAAATAGCTACGAAAAAGCCTGCAAATAATCCAATCTATCCCAAAGTTCGTGATGCCATGCATTATGCTTCATTTGTAAACCTTTGCTTAATTAGCAACAGTGGTCACTTTACAATGATCTATTTAACATGCCGATCAGTTTGACATATCCTCACTAAATCGTCTTTAACTTTTTGATTTAGAGTTCAAAATTACACAAATCCAACGCCCACGTTAAGCTAGCTCAATTTTCTATATTGTGACAAAATTTAAGACCGAAACAGTTACGACAAAGTCTTTAAGTAATCCAATCTATCCGAAACTAAGTGATGCCATGCATTATGTTTTATTTTTAAAACTTTGCTCAATGAGCACCAATGATCAGTTCATAATGAATAATTTCCCTGGCCGATCAATATGACATGTTCGCACTAAATCGTCCATAACTTTTGATTTAGTATTCAAAATGACATGAATCCAACACTCACGCTAATCCAGCTGAATTTTCTATATTGTGACAAAATTTAATACCAAAATAGCTACGACAAAGCTTCCAAGTAATCCAATCTATCCCAAACTGTGTGATGCCATGCATTATGCTGCATTTGTTAACCTTTTCTTAATTAGCAAAAGTGATCAGTTTAGAATGATCTATTTAACTGGCTGATCATTTTGATATGTCCGCACTAAATCGTCTTTAACTTTTGATTCGGAGCTCAGAATGACATGAATCCAACGTCCATGTTAACCTAGCTCAATTTTCTATATTGTGATAAAATTTAATACAGAATAAGTTACAAAAAATCCACCAAATAATCCAATCAATCTCAAACAGTGTGATGTCGTGCACTATGCTTCATTTGTAAACCTTTGCTCAATGAGCACCAGCGATCAGTTCGGAATAGGCAATTTAATTGGCTGAACAGTTTGACATGTCCGCACTAAATTTTATTTAACTTTTTATTCAAAGTTTAGAATGACACGAATCCAATGCCCACGTTAAGCTAGCTCAATTTTCTATGTTGCGAAAAAATTTAAGAACAAAATATCAACAACAAAGCCTATAAGTAATCCAATCTATCCCAAACTACGTAATGCCATGCATTATATTTCATTTCTAAATTTTTGCTCAATGAGCACCAATGATCAGTGTAGAATGATTAATTTAACTGGACGATAGACTTGACATGTTCGCACTAAATCATCTTTAACTTTTGATTTAGTGTTCAGAATTACACGAATCAAATGCGCACGTTAAGCTAACTCAATTTTCTATATTGTGACAAAATTTAAGACCAAAATAGCTACGAAAATGCCTACAAGTAATCCATTCTATCACAAACTTTGTGATGCCATGCATTATGCTTCATTTGTAAACCTTTGCTTAATTAGCAACAATATCAGTTTAGAATGATCTATTTAACAGGCCGATCAGTTTGACATGTCCGCACTGAATCGTCTTTAACTTTTGATTTAGAGTTAAGAATGACACGAATCCAACGCCCACGTGAAGCTAGCTCAATTTTCTATATTGTGACAAAATTTAAGACCAAAATAGCTAAGAAAAAGCCTATAAGTAATCCAATCTATCTGAAACTAAGTGATGCCATGCATTATGTTTCATTTTTAAACCTTTGCTCAATGACCACTAATTATCAGTTAGAATGAATAATTTCACTGGCCGATCAACATGACATGTTTGCACTAAATCGTTAAGAATGACACGAATCCAACGCCCACGTGTTAGCTAGCTCTATGTTTGACAATATTGTGACAAAATTTAAGACCTAAATACTAAGAAAAAGCCTATAAGTAATCCAATCTATCTGAAACTAAGTGATGCCATGCATTATGTTTCATTTTTAAACCTTTGCTCAATGACCACTATCAGTGAATAATTTCACTGGCCGATAACATGACATGTTTGCACTAAATCGTCCTTAACTTTTTATTCAATATTCAGAATGACACGAATCCAACGCCCATGTTAAGTTAGCTAAATTTTCTATGTTGTGACAAAATTTAAGACCAAAATAGCTACGACAAAGCCTCGAAGTAAAACAATCTATCACTACGTGATGCCATGCATTATGCTTCATTTGTAAAACTTTGTTTAACGAGCACCAATTATAAGATTAGAATGATCAACTAAACATGCCGATCAACTTGACATATACGTACTAAATCATCTTTTTGGATTCAGAGTTCAAAATGACACGAATCCTATGCCCATATTAAGCTAGCCCAATTTTCTATATTGTGATAAAATTTAAAACCAAAATAGCTACGAAAAAACATCCAAGTAATCCAATCAATCACAAACTGCGTAATACCATGCATTATGCTTCATTTGTAATCCTTTGCTCAATGAACACCAGTGATCGGTCTAGAATAATCAATTTAACTGGCCGAGCAGTTTGACATCTCCGCACTAAATTTTTTTTAGCTTTTAATTCAATGTTCAGAATGACACAAATCAACCGCCCACGTTAAGCTAGCTCAATTTTCTATATTACGATAAAATTTAAGACCGAAATAGCTACAACAAAGCCTATAAGTAATAAATATATCTCAAACTATGTGATGCCATACATTATGTTTCATTTGTAAACTTTTGCTCAATGAGCACCAATGATCAGTTTATAATGATCAATTTAACTGACCGATATACTTGACATGTTCAAACAAATCCGTCTTTAATTTTTTATTTAGTGTTCAATATGACACGAATCCAACGCCCATGTTAAGCTATCTCACGTTTCAATATTGTGACAAAATTGAAGATAAAAATAGATATGACAAAGCGTCCAAGTAATCCAATCTATCCCGAACTTTGTGATGCCATACATTATGTTTCATTTGTAAACCCTTGCTCAATGAACACCAAAGATTAGTTTAGAATGATCAATTTAACTAGCCGACCAGTTTGACATGTCTGCACTAAATCGTCTTTAACTTTTGATTCAGAGTTTAGAATGACACGAATTCAATGTCCACGTTGACCAACACAATTTTCTATACTGTGATAAAATTTAAGACCGAAATACATACGAAAAAGCCTCCAAGTAATCCAATATATCCCAAACTGCTTGAGTCCTTGCATTATGCTTCATTTATAGGACATACTAAAGGGGGGCACCAGTGATCAGTTTAAAATGATCATTTTAACTGGCCGATCAACTTGACATGTCCGCACTAAATAATCCATAACTTTTGACTTAGAGATCAGAATGACAAGAATCCAACTCACACTTTATGCTAGCTCAATTTTCAAATATTGAAAAATTTAAGACCGAAATAGCTACGAAAAAGCTTCCAAGTGATCCAATTTCTCCTCACTGCATGATGCCATGCATTATGCTTCATTTGTAAACCATTCCTCAATGAGCACTAGTAATCGTTTAGAATAATCAATTTAACTGGCCGATCTACATGACATATCCACACCAAATCATATTTAACTTTGGATTAGGAGTTTAGAATGACAATAATCCAACGGCCACATTTAACTAGCTCAAGTTTCTATATTGTGAAAAAATTTAAGACCGAAATAGGTACGACAAAGCCTCCAAGTAATCCAATCTATCTCAAACTGCGTGATGTCATGCATTATGTTTCATTTGTAAACCTTTACTAAATGAGCACCAATGACCAGTTTAGAATGATTAATTTTACTAGCCAATCAACTTCAAATGGTGGCACTAAATCGTCTTTCAATTTTGATTTACTGTTAAGAATGACACAAATCCAATGCCCAGCTTAAACTAGCTCAATTTTCTATATTGTGACAAAATTTAAGACCCAAATAGCTAAGACAAATTCTCGAAGTAATCCAATATATCCCAAACTGTGTGATGCTATGCATTATGCTTCATTTGTAAACTTTTTGCTCAATGAGAAACAATGATCAGTAAAGAATGTTGTATTCAACTCGCCGATCAGTTTGACAGGTCCGCGCTAAATCTTCTTTAACTTTTGATTCAGAATGACACGAATCCAACGCCCATGCTAAGCTAGCTCAATTTTCTATATTGTGACAAAATGTAAGACCGAAATAAAGCCTCCAAGTAATCAGATCTATCCTAAGCTGCATGATTGCATGCATTATGCTTCATTTGTAAACATTTGCTTAATGAGCACCAGTGATCAGTTTAGAAAGATCAATTTAACTGGCTGATCAACTTAATAAATTAGCACTAAAACGTCTTTACCTTTTAATTCAGAGTTTAGAATGACTCGAATTCAAAGCCCACGTTAAGCTGGATCAATTTTATATATTGTGAAAAAATTTAAGACCAAAATACCTATGACAAAACCTCCAAGTAATCCAATCTATCCCTAACTGCGTGCTGGCATGCATTATGCTTCATTTGTAAACCACTGCTTAATGAGCACTAATGATAAGTTTAAAATGATCATTTTAACTAGCTGATCAATTGGATATATCCACACTAAATCCGTCTTTAACTTTTGATCTAGAGGTCAAAATGGCATGAATCCAACACCCACGTTAAGCTAGCTCAATTTTCAATATTGTGACAACATTTGAAACTGAAAGAGCTAGACAAAGCATACAAGTAATCCAATCTATCATAAATTGTGTGATGCCATGCATTATGCTTCATTTATAAGCCTTTACTCAAGAAGCAACAATGATAACTTTAGAATGATCAACTTAACTGGCCGAGAAGTTTGACATGTCCTCAATAAATCGTATTTAACTTTTGATTAAGAGTTCAGAATGACAAGAATCGAACGCCCACATTAAGCTAACTCAATTTTTTATATTGTAACAAACTTTATGACCGAAATAGCTACGACAAACTCTCTAAGTAATCCAATATATCCCAAACTAAGTGATGTCATGCATTATGTTTCATTTGTAAACCTTTGCTCAATGAACACCTATGATCACTATACAATGATCCATTTAACTGGCTGGTCAACTTGACAAGTTTACAGTAAATCGTCTTTTACTTTTTATTTAATTCTCGGAATGACACGAATACAACGCCCACGTTAACGTAGCTCAATTTTCTATATTGTGACTAAATTTAAGCCCGAAATAGCTATGACAAAGCCTCCAAGTAATCCAATCTATCTCAAACTGCGTGATGTCATGCATTATGCTTCATTTGTAAACCCTTGCCCAATGAGCACCAAAGATTAGTTTAGAATGATCAATTTAACTAGACAACCATTTTGATATGTCCGCACTAAATTGTCTTTAACCTTTGATTCAGAGTTTAGAATGACACGAATTCAACATCCAGGTTAAACTCGCACAATTTTCTATATTGTGAAAAAATTTAAGACCGATATACCTACGAAAAATCCTCCAAGCAATCCAATATGTCCAAAACTGCTTGATGCCATGCATTATGCTTCATTTATACGCCTTACTGAAGGAGAACCAATGATCAGTTTAAAATGATCATTTTAACTCGTCGATCAACTTGAAATGTCCGCACTAAATAATCCGTAACTTTTGATTTAGAGTTCAGAATGACAGGAGTCCAACGCCCACGTAAAGGTAGCTCAATTTTCTATATTGTTAAAAATTTAAGGCCGAAATAGCTACGACAAAACTTCCAAGTGATCCAATTTCTCCTCAACTGCATGATGCTATGCATTATACTTCATTTCTAAACCTTTGCTCAATGAGCACCAATGACCACTTTATAATGATCAATTTAACTAGCCGATCCAGTTTACATATTTGCACTAAATCATCTTTAAGTTTTGATTTAGCGTTAATAATGACATGAATCCAAAACCCTCGTTAAGCTAGCACAAGTTTCTATATTGTGACAAAATTTAAGACCGAAATAGCTACGACAAAGCCTCCAAGTAATCCAGTCTATCTCAAACTGCGTGATGCCATGCATTATGTTTCATTTCTAAACCTTTGCTCAATGAGCACCAATAACCAGTTTAGAATGATCAATTTTACTAGCCAATCAACTTGACATGGTCGCACTAAACTGTGTGATGCCATGCATTATGCTTCATTTGTTAACCTTTGATCAATGAGCAACAGTATTCAGTTTAAAATTATCTATTTAACTGCCCGATTATTTTGACATGTCCTCACTAAATTGTTTTTAACTTTTGATTCAAAATTTAGAATGACACGAATCCAATACCCACGTTAAGCTATCTCAATATTCTATATTGCGACAAAATTTAAGACCAAAATAGCTATTTCAAATCCTCTGAGTAATCCAATTTGTCCCAAACTACGTGATGCCATGCATTATGTTTCATTTGTAAACTTTTGCTCAATGAGTACCAATGATTAGTGTAGAATATTCAATTAACTGGCCGATAGACTTGATATGTTCGCACTAAATTGTATTTAACTTTTGATTTAGTGTTCGTAATAACACGAATCCAACACCCATGTTAAACTAGCTCAATTTTCTATATTGTGACAAAATTTAAGACCAAAATAGCTACAAAAAGCCTCCAATTAATCAAATCTATCCAAAATTCGTGATGCCATGCATTATGCTTCATTTGTATACCTTTGCTTAATTAGAAACAGTGATCAGTTTAGAATGATATATTTAACTGCCAAATCATTTTGACATGTACCCACTAAATCGTATTTAACTTTTGATTTAGAGTTTAGAATGACACGAATCCAACGTCTACGTTAAGCTAGCTCAATTTTTATATATTGTGACAAAATTTAAGACAAAATAGCTACGAAAAAACATCTAAGTAATCCAATCTATCTGAAACTAAGTGATGCCATGCATTTTGTTTCATTTTTAAACCTTTGCTCAATGAGCACCAATGATCAGTTCAGAATGCATAATTTCACTGGACGATCAATCTGACATGTTCGCACTAAATCGTCCTTAACTTTTTATTTAATGTTCAGAATGACACGAATCCAACACCCACATTAAGCTAGCTCAATTCTCTATATTGTGACAAAATTTAAGACCAAAATAGCTATGACAAAGCCTCCAAGTAATCCAATCTATCTCAAACTGCGTCATGTCATGCATTATGCTTCATTTGTAAACCCTTGCTCTATGGGCACGAAAGATTAGTTTAGAATGATCAATTTAAATAGCCGACCAGTTTGACATGTCCGCACTAAATCGTCTTTAACTTTAGATTTACTGTTAAGAATGACACGAATCCAACGCCCACCTTAAGCTAGCTCAATTTTCTATATTATGACAAACTTTAAGACCCAAATAGCTAAGACAAATTCTCTAAGTAATCCAATTTATCCCAAACTACATGATGCCATGCATTATACATCATTTGTAAACTTTTTGCTCAATGAGAAACAGTGATCAGTTAAGAATGATCAGTTAAGAATGATCAATTTTACTAGCCAATCAACTTGACATGGTCGCACTAAATCGTCTTTTACTTTTGATTTACTGTTAAGAATGACAAGAATGCAATGCCCACCATAAGCTAGCTCAATTTTCTAAATTGTGAAAAAATTTAAGACCCAAATAGCTAAGGCAAATTCTCTAAGTAATCTAATCTATCCCAAAATACGTGATGTCATAATGATGCATCATTTGTAAACTTTTTGCTCAATGAGAAACAGTGATCAGTTAAGAATGATCAATTTAACTCGCCAATAGTTTGACATGTCTACACTAAATCTTCTTTAACTTTTGATTCAAAATTCAGAATGACAAGAATCCAACGTCAATGTTAAGCTAGCTCAATTTTCTATACTGTGACAAAATTTAAGACCGAAATAGCTATGATAAAGCCTCCAAATAATTCAATCTACCCCCAACTGCGTGATGTCATGCATTATGCTTCATTTGTAAACCTTTTCTTAATGAGCACCACTGATAAGTTTCGAATGATCAATTTAACTCGCCGATCAACTTGACATGTTCGCACTAAATCATCTTTAACTTTTTATTTAAGGTTCACATTGACACGAATCCATCACCCACGTTAAACTAGCTCAATTTTCTATATTGTGACAAAATTTAAGATAGAAATAGCTACAACAAAGCCTCCAAGTAATCTAATCTATCTCAAACTACGTGATGCCAAGCATTATGTTTTATTTGTAAACCTTTGCTCAATGAGCACTAATGACCAGTTACCAATGATCAATTTTACTAGCCAATCAACTTGACATGGTCGCACTAAATCTTGTTTAACTTTTGATTTACTGTTAAGAATAACACGAATCCCATACCAACGTTAAGCTAGTGATCAGTTTGACATGTCCGCATCAGTTTGACATGTCCGCACTAAATCGTCTTTAAATTTTTATTCATTGTTTAGAATGACATGAATTCAACGCCCACGTTAAGCTACCATAATTTTCTAAATTTTGACAAAATTTAAAACCAAAATAGCTACGAAAAAACCTCCAACTAATCAAATCTATCCCAAAGTGCATGATGCAATGCATTATGCTTCATTTGTTAACCTTTGGTCAATAAGCACCAATGACCAGTTTAGAATGATCAATTTAACACCTCTATCAACTTGACATGTCTGCACTAAATCACCTTTAACTTTTGATTTAGTGTTAAGAATAAAAAAATTCCGAAGCCAACGTTCAGATAGCTCAATTTTCTATATTGTGAAAAAATTGAAGACCGAAATAGATACAAAAAAGCCTCCAACTAATCCAATCTATCCCAAACTGTATGATGTCATGCATTATGATTCATTTGTAAACCTTTGCTCAATGAGCACCATTGATCAGTTCAGAATGCATAATTTCACTTGACGATCAATCTGACAAGTTCGCACTAAATCGTCCTTAACTTTTTATATAATGTTCAGAATGACACGAATCCAACACCCACATTAAGCTAGCTCAATTCTCTATATTGTGACAAAATTTAAGACCAAAATAGCTATGACAAAGCCTCAAGTAATCCAATCTATCTCAAACTGCGTCATGTCATGCATTATGCTTCATTTGTAAACCTTTGCTCAATGGGCACGAAAGATTAGTTTATAATGATCAATTTAACTAGCCGACCAGTTTGACATGTCCGCACTAAATCGTCTTTAACTTTTGATTTACTGTTAAGAATGACACGAATCCAACGCCCACCTTAACCTAGCTCAATTTTCTATATTGTGACAAACTTTAAGATCCAAATAGCTAAGACAAGTTCTCTAAGTAATCCAATTTATCCCAAACTACATGATGCCATGCATTATACATCATTTGTAAACTTTTTGCTCAATGAGAAACAGTGATCAGTTAAGAATGATCAGTTAAGAATAATCAACTTTACTAGCCAATCAACTTGACATGGTCTCACTAAATCATCTTTTACTTTTGATTTACTGTTAAGAATGATACGAATGCAATGCCCACCATAAGCTAGCTCAATTTTCTATATTGCAAAAAAATTTAAGACCCAAATAGCTAAGACAAATTCTCTAAGTAATCTAATCTATCCCAAAATACGTGATGTCATGCATTATGCATCATTTGTAAACTTTTTGCTCAATGAGAAACAGTGATCAGTTAAGAATGATCAATTTAACTCGCCAATAGTTTGACATGTCTACACTAAATCTTCTTTAACTTTTGATTCAAAATTCAGAATGACACGAATCCAACGTCAATGTTAAGCTAGCTCAATTTTTTATACTGTGATAAAATTTAAGACCGAAATAGCTAAGATAAAGCCTCCAAATAATCCAATCTATCACAAATTGCACGATGTCATGCATCATCATTCATTTGTAAACCTTTGCTCAATGAGCAAAAGTGATCAATTTAGAATGTTCAATTTAACTAGCGATCCATTTCGTATGTTCGCACTAAATTTTCTTTAACTTTTGATTCAAAGTTCATAATGACAAGAATCCAATGCCCAAGTTAAGCTAGGTCAATTTTCTATATTGTGACAAAATTTAAAACCAAAATAGCTATGAAAAAGCCCCCAAATAATCCAATCTACCCCCAACTGCGTGATGTCATGCATTATGCTTCATTTGTAAACCTTTTCTTAATGAGCAACACTGATAAGTTTCGAATGATCAATTTAACTGGCCGATCAACTTGACATGTTCGCACTAAATCATCTTTAACTTTTTATTTAAGGTTCACAATGGCATGAATCCATCGCCCACGTTAAACTAGCTCAATTTTCTATATTGTGACAAAATTTAAGATAGAAATAGCTACAACAAAGCCTCCAAGTAATCTAATCTATCTCAAACTACGTGATGCCATGCATTATGTTTTATTTGTAAACCTTTGCTCAATGAGCACCAATGACCAGTTACCAATGATCAATTTTACTAGCCAATCAACTTGACATGGTCGCACTAAATCGTATTTAACTTTTGATTTACTGTTAAGAATAACACGAATCCCACGCCAACGTTAAGCTAGTGATCAGTTTGACATGTCCGCATCAGTTTGACATGTCCGCACTAAATCGTCTTTAAATTTTTATTCATTGTTTAGAATGACATGAATTCAACACCCACGTTAAGCTACCATAATTTTCTATGTTTTGACAAAATTTAAAACCAAATTAGCTACGAAAAAACCTCCAAGTAATCAAATCTATCCCAAAGTGCGTGATGCAATGCATTATGCTTCATTTGTAAACCTTTGGTCAATAAGCACCAATGACCAGTTTAGAATGATCAATTTAACACCATTATCAACTTGACATGTCTGCACTAAATCACCTTTAACTTTTGATTTAGTGTTAAGAATAAATAAATTCCGAAGCCCACATTCAGATAGCTCAATTTTCTATATTGTGAAAAAATTGAAGACCGAAATAGCTACAAAAAAGCCTCCACCTAATCCAATCTATCCTAAACTGTATGATGTCATGCATTATGATTCATTTGTAAACCTTTGCTCAATGAGCACCATTGATCAGTTTAGAAGTTTTAATTTAACTAGTCGATCAACTTGATATGTTCGCACTAAATCTTATTTAACTTTTAAATCAAAGTTCAAAATGACAAGAATCCAAAGCCCACGTTAAGCTAGCTCAATTTTCTATATTGTGACAAAATTTAAGACTAGAATAGCTACGATAAAGCCTCCAGATAATCTAATCTATCCACAACTGCGTGCTGCCATGCATTATGCTTCATTTGTAATCCTTTTCTTACTGAGCACCAGTGATATGTTCGAATGATCAATTTAACTAACCAATCAACTTGATATGTCCGCACTAAATTGTCTTTTTGAATCAGAGTTTACAATAACACGAATTCAGAATGACATGAATCCAACGCCCATGTTAAGCTAGCCCAGATTTCTATGTTTTGAAAAAATTTCGGATTGAAACTACTTGATGTCATGCATTATGCTTCATTTGTAGAATGACACGAATGTCCGCTCTAACCTAGCACAATTTTCTAAATTCTAACAAAATTTAAAACCAAATAGCTAAGAAAAAGCATCCAAGTAATTCAATCTAACCCAAACTATGTGATGCCATGCATTATGCTTTATTTCTAAACCTTTGCTCAATGAGCACCAATGATCAGTTTAGAATTATCAATTTAACTGGCCGATCAATTTGACATGTTCGCACTAAATCGTCTTAAACTTTTGATTCAGAGTTCAGAATGACACGAATCCAAAGCCTATGTTAAGCTAGCTCAATTTTCTATATTGTGGCAAAATTTAAGACGGGAATAGCTACGACAAAGCCTCCAAATAATCCAATCTATCCCCAACTACGTGCTGCCATGCATTATGCTTCATTTGTAAGCATTTTCTTAATGAGCACTTGTGATAAGTTTTGAATGATCAATTTAACTGGACGATCAAATTGACATGTTCGCACAAAATCGTCTTTAACTTTTGATTCAGAGTTCAAAATGAGACGAATCCAACAGCCACGTTTACCTTAATTTTCTATATTATTTCAAAATTTAAGGCCGAAATAGCTACGACAAACCCTCCAAGTAATCCAATCTAACACAAACTATGTGATGCCATGGAATATGTTTAATTTGTAAACATTTGCTCAATGAGGCCGACTGAACAGTTTGAATGATCAATTTAAATAGGGGATCACCTTGACATGTTCGCTCTAAATCGTCTTTAACTTTTGATTTAGTGTTAAGAAAGACACGAATCTAACGCCGACGTTGAGCTAGCTCAATTTTTTATATTGTGACCAAATTGAAGACCGAAATAGCTACGACAAAGTCTTCAACTAATCCAATCTATCCCAAAATGCGTGATGCCATACATTATGCTTCATTCGCAAACGTTTGCTCAATGAGCAATAGTGATCAGTTTAGAATGATCAATTTAACTGGCCGATCAACATGACAAGTTCGCACTAAATCGTCTTTAACTTTTGATTTGGTGTTAAGAATGACACAAATCCAACGCCCACCTTAAGCAAGCTCAATTTTCTATATTGAGACAAAATTTCAGACCGGAATAGCTACGACAAAGCCTCAAAATCATCTAATCTATCCCCAACTGCGTGCTGCCATGCATTATGCTTCATTTGTAAACCTTTTCTTAATGAGCACCAGTGATAGGTTTCGAATGATCAATTTAACTGGCCGATCAGTTTGACATGTACGCACTAAATCGTCTTTAACTTTTGATTCAGAGTGTAGAATAACACGAATTCAACGCACACGTTAAGCTACCTCAATTTTCTATATTGTGACCAAAATGAAGATTGAAATAGCTACGATAAAGCCTCCAAGTAACCAAATCTATCCCAAACTGTGTGATGTCATGCATTATGTGTCATTTGCAAACCTTTACTTAATGAGCACCAATGATCATTTTAGAATGATCAATTTAACTGGCCTATCAACTTGACAAGTCCACCCTAAATTGTGTTTAACTTTTGATTTAGTGTTAGGAATGACATGAATCCAATGCCCATGTTAAACTAGCCCAATTTTCTATATTGTGACAAAATTTAAGACCGAAATAGCTACGACAATGCCTCCAAGTAATCTAATCTATCCCAAACTGTGTGATGTCATGCATTATACTACATTTGAAAACCTTTGCGTAATGAGCAATAATGATCAGTTCAGAATGATCAATTTAACTTGCCGATCAACTTGACATGTCCGCACTAAATCGTGTTTAACTTTTGATTCAGAGTTCAGAATGACCTGAATCCAACGGGCACGTTAAGCTAGCTCAATTTTTTTATATTACGAAAAAATTTGAGACCGATATAGATACGAGAAAGCGTCCAAGTAATCCAATCCATCCCAAATTGTGTGATGCCATGCATTATGTTTAATTTGTAAACCTTTGCTCAATGAGCAACATTTATCATTTATGAAGGATCAATTTAACAGGCCGATCAACTTAACATTTTTGCACTAAATAATGTTTAACTTTGGATTCAGAGTTCAGAATAACATTAATCCAATACCCACGTTAAGCTACCTCAATTTTCTATATTGTGACCAAATTGAAAACCAAAATAGCTACGACAAAGCCTCCAAGTAATCCAATCTATTCAAAACCGGGGGATGCCATGCATTATGTTTCGATTGTAAACCTTTGTTTAATGAGCACCAATAATCGGTTTGCAATGATCAATTTAACTGGCCAATCAACTTGTCATGTCCACACTAAATCGTCTTTAACTTTTGATTTAGAGTTCAGAATGACACGAATCCAATGCCCACGATAAGCTAGCTCAAAGTTCTATATTGTTACAAAATTTAAGACCGAGATAGCTACGAAAATGCCTCCAAGTAATCTAATTTTTCTGAACCTGCATGATACCATTCATTATGTTTCATTTGTAAACTTTTTCTCAATGAGCACCAATAATAAGTTTAGAATGATCATTGTAAATAGCTGATCAACTTGACATGTCCGTACTAAATCGTTTTTAACTTTTAATCTAGAGCTCAAAATGACATGAATCCAACACACACGTTAAGTAAGCTCAATTTTACATATTGTGACAACATTTGAGACTAAAAGAGATAGAAAAAGCCTCAAAATAATCCAATCTATCATAAACTGCGTGATACCATGCATGATGCTTCGCTTATAAGCCTTTACTCAATGAGCACTAATGATCACTTTATAATGATCAATTTTACTGGCCGATTAACTTAACATGTATGCACTGAATCGTCTTTAACTTTTGATTTAGTGTTCATAATGACACGAATCCAACTCCCACGTTAACCTAGCCCAATTTTCTATGTTGTGACAAAATTTAAGACTTAAATAGCTAGGACAAAGCTTCCAAGTAATCTAATCTATCGCAAACTGTGTGGTGTCATGCATTATACTTCATTTGTAAACATTCGCTTAATTAGCACCAGTAATCAGTTTAGAATGATCAATTTAACTAGCCGACCAGTTTGACATGTCTTCACTAAATCATCTTTAGCTCTTTATTCATAGTTAAAAATGACATGAATTCAACACTCACGTAAGCTAGCACACTTTTCAATATTTTGACAAAATTTAAGACCGAAATAGCTACGAAAAGTCTCCAGGTAATCCAATCTATCCCAAACTGCTTGATGCCACGCATAATGCTTTAATTGTAAACCTTTTCTCAATGAGCACGATTCATCAGTTTGGAATGATCAATTTAACTTGCTGACTAACTTGAATCATCTCTAAATTTTGATTCTGAATTCAGAATCACACGAATCCAACACCCACGTTAAACTAGCTCAATGTTCTATATTGTGACAAAATTTAAGACCGAAATAGCTACGACATAGCCTTCAAATAATACAATATATAGCAAACTGCGTGATGCCATGCATTATTCATTTTAAACCTTTTCCTCAATGAGCACCAGTTAGCAGTTTAGAATGATCAATTTAACTGGCTGATCAGTTTGACATGTGCGCATTAAATCGTCTTTAGCTTTTGATTTAGAGTTTAGAATGACATGAATTCAACACCCACATTAAGTTAGCACAAATTTCTATATTTTGACAAATTTTAAGACCGAAATAGCTATGAAAAAGCCTCCAAGTAATCCTATATATCCCAAACTACATGATACCATTCATTATGTTTCATTTGTAAACTTATTCTCAATGAGCACCAATAATGAGTTTAGAATGATCATTTTAAATAGCTGATCAACTTGACATGTCCGCACTAAATCGTTTTTC
The DNA here is from genome assembly GCA_018901945.1 of Pugionium dolabratum. Classification (NCBI taxonomy): domain Eukaryota; kingdom Viridiplantae; phylum Streptophyta; class Magnoliopsida; order Brassicales; family Brassicaceae; genus Pugionium; species Pugionium dolabratum. The sequence continues at coordinate 430,540 of JAEVFF010000532.1, forward strand.
ACTTTTGATATTGAGCTCCGAATGACATGAATCCAACTCCCATGTTAACCTAACTCAATTTTCCATATTGTGACAACATTTGAGACTAAAAGAGCTAGAAAAACCCTCAAAGTAATCCAATTTATCATAAACTGCGTGAATCCATGCATTCTTCCTCATTTAAAAGCCTTTACTTAAGGAGCACCTCTGATCACTTTAGAATGATCAATTTAACTTGCTGATCAACTTGACATGTCCGCACGAAATCACCTTTAACTTTTAATTCAGAGTTCATAATGACCCGAATCCAACGTGCACGTTAAGCTAGCTCAACTTTTTATATTATGAAATGTTTTGAGACCGATATAGATACGAGAAAGCGTCCAAGTAATCCAATCTATCCCAAATTGTGTGATGCGATGCATTATGTTTCATTTGTAAACCTTAACTCAATGAGCAACATTTATCAATAATGAATGATCAATTTAACTGGCCGATCAACTTGACATGTCCGCACTAAATCATCTTTAACTTTTGATTAAAAGTTCAGAATAACAATAATCCAATGCCCACGTTAAGCTACCTCAATTTTCTGTATTGTGACCAAATTGAAAACCTAAATAGCTACGACAAAGCCTCTAAGTAATCCAATCTATCCCAAACTGGGTGATGCCATGCATTATGTTTCAATTGTAAACCTTTGCTTAATGTGCACCAAAGATTGGTTTAGAATGATCAATTTAACTGGGAAATCAAATTGTCATGTCCACACTAAATTGTCTTTAAATTTTTATTTAGAGTTCCAAATGACACAAATCCAATGCACACGTTAAGCTAACTCAAAGTTCTATATTTTTACAAAATTTAAGACCGAGATAGCTACGACAATGCCTCCAAGTAATCCAATCTATCCCAAACTGTGTGATACCATTCATTATGTTTCATTTGTAAACTTTTTCTCAATGAGCACCAATAATAAGTTTAGAATGATCATTGTAAATAGCTGATCAACTTGACATGTCCGCACTAAATCGTTTTTAATTTGATCTAGAGCTCAATATGATCTAGAGCTCAATATGATCTGAGTCCAACACCCAGGTTAAACAAGCTCAATTTTACATATTGTGACAACATTTGAGACTGAAAGAGTTAGAAAAAGCCTCAAAGTAATCCAATCTATCCTAAACTGCGTGATGGCATGCATTATGCTTCGTTTATAAGCCTTTACTCAATGATCACCAATGATCACTTTATAATGATCAATTTTAGAGGCCGATTAAACTTAACATGTATGCACTAAATCGTCTTTAACTTTTGACTTAGTGTTCATAATGACGCGAATCTTACTCCCACGTTAAGCTAGCCCAATTTTCTATGTTGTGACAAAATTTAAGACCGAAATAGCTAGGACAAAGCCTCCAAGTAATTTAATCTATCGCAAATTGTGTGATGTCATGCATTATACTTCATTTGTAAACATTCGCTTAATGAGCACCAGTAATCAGTTTAGAATGATCAATTTAACTGGCCGACCAGTTTGACATGTCTTCACTAAATAATCTTTAGCTTTTTATTCATAGTTAAAAGTGACATGAATTCAATGCTCACCTTAAGCTAGCACACTTTTAAATATGTTGACAAAATTTAAGACAGAAATAGCTTCGAAAAGCCTCCAAGTAATCCACTCTATCCCAAACTGCGTGATGCCACGCAAAAATGCTTTATTTGTAAATCTTTTCTCAATGAGCACGATTGATCAGTTTGGAATGATCAATTTAACTTGCCGACTAACTTGAATTGTCTCTAACTTTTGATTCAGAATTCAGAATCACACGAATCCAACACCCACGTTAAGCAAGCTCAATTATCTATATTGTGACAAAATTTAAGACCGAAATAGCTACGATAAAGCCTCCAAATAATCCAATCTATACCAAATTGCGTGATGCCATGCATTATTCATTTTAAGCCTTTCCTCAATGAGAACCACTTAGCGGTTTAGAATGATCAATTTAACTGTCTTATCAGTTTGACATGTGTGCACTAAATCGTCTTTAGCTTTTTATTTAGAGTTGAGAATGACATGAATTCAACATCCACATTAAGTTAGCATATTTTTCTATATTTTGACAAATTTTAAGATCGAAATAGCTATGAAAAAGCCTCCAAGTAATCCAATATATCACATACTGCGTGATACCATTCATTATGTTTCATTTGTAAACTTACTCTCAATGAGCACCAATAATGAGTTTAGAATGATCATTTTAAATAGCTGATCAACTTGACATGTCCGCACTAAATCGTTTTTCACTTTTGATATTGAGCTCCAAATGACATGAATCCAACTCCCAGGTTAACCTAACTCAATTTTCCATATTGTGACAACATTTGAGACTAAAAGAGCTAGAAAAACCTTCAAAGTAATCCAATTTATCATAAACTGCGTGAATCCATGCATTATTCCTCACTGAAAAGCCTACTTAAGGAGCACCACTGATCACTTTAGAATGATCAATTTAACTTGCTGATCAACTTGACATGTCCGCACAAAATCATCTTTAACTTTTGATTCAGAGTTCAAAATGACCCGAGTCCAACGCGCACATTAAGCTAGCTCAATTTTGTATATTATGAAAATTTTTGAGACCTATATAAATACGAGAAAGCGTCCAAGTAATCCAATCTATCCCAAATTGTGTGATGCGATGCATTATGTTTCATTTGTAAACCTTAACTCAATGAGCAACATTTATCAGTAATGAAGGATCAATTTAACTAGCCGATCAACTTGACATGTCTGCACTAAATCATCTTTAACTTTTGATTAACAGTTCAGAATAACAATAATCCAATGCCCACTTTAAGCTACCTCAATTTTCTATATTGTGACCAAATTGACAACCTAAATAGCTACGACAAAGCCTGCAAGTAATCAAATCTATCCCGAACTGGGTAATGTCATGCATTATGTTTCAATTGTAAACCTTTGCTTAATGTGCACCAATGATTGGTTTAGAATGATCAATTTAACTGGCAAATCAACTTGTCATGTCCACACTAAATCGTCTTTAAATTTTATATAGAGTTTCAAATGACACGAATCCAATGCACACGTTAAGCTAGCTCAAAGTTCTATATTGTTACAAAATTTAAGACCGAGATAGCTACGACAATGCCTCCAAGTAATCCAATCTATCCCAAACTGTGTGATACCATTCATTATGTTTCATTTGTAAACTTTTTCTCAATGAGCACCAATAATAAGTTTAGAATGATCATTGTAAATAGCTGATCAACTTGACATGTCCGCACTAAATCGTTTTTAATTTGATCTAGAGCTCAATATGATCTAGAGCTCAATATGATATGAGTCCAACACCCAGGTTAAACAAGCTCAATTTTACATATTGTGACAACATTTGAGACTGAAAGAGTTAGAAAAAGCCTCAAAGTAATCCAATCTATCCTAAACTGCGTGATGGCATGCATTATGCTTCGTTTATAAGCCTTTACTCAATGATCACCAATGATCACTTTATAATGATCAATTTTAGAGGCCGATTAAACTTAACATGTATGCACTAAATCGTCTTTAACTTTTGACTTAGTGTTCATAATGACGCGAATCTTACTCCCACGTTAAGCTAGCCCAATTTTCTATGTTGTGACAAAATTTAAGACCGAAATAGCTAGGACAAAGCCTCCAAGTAATTTAATCTATCGCAAATTGTGTGATGTCATGCATTATACTTCATTTGTAAACATTCGCTTAATGAGCACCAGTAATCAGTTTAGAATGATCAATTTAACTGGCCGACCAGTTTGACATGTCTTCACTAAATAATCTTTAGCTTTTTATTCATAGTTAAAAGTGACATGAATTCAATGCTCACCTTAAGCTAGCACACTTTTAAATATGTTGACAAAATTTAAGACAGAAATAGCTTCGAAAAGCCTCCAAGTAATCCACTCTATCCCAAACTGCGTGATGCCACACAAAAATGCTTTATTTGTAAATCTTTTCTCAATGAGCACGATTGATCAGTTTGGAATGATCAATTTAACTTGCCGACTAACTTGAATCGTCTCTAACTTTTGATTCAGAATTCAGAATCACACGAATCCAACACCCACGTTAAGCAAGCTCAATTATCTATATTGTGACAAAATTTAAGACCGAAATAGCTACGATAAAGCCTCCAAATAATCCAATCTATACCAAATTGCGTGATGCCATGCATTATTCATTTTAAACCTTTCCTCAATGAGAACCACTTAGCGGTTTAGAATGATCAATTTAACTGTCTTATCAGTTTGACATGTGTGCACTAAATCGTCTTTAGCTTTTTATTTAGAGTTGAGAATGACATGAATTCAACATCCACATTAAGTTAGCATATTTTTCTATATTTTGACAAATTTTAAGATCGAAATAGCTATGAAAAAGCCTCCAAGTAATCCAATATATCACATACTGCGTGATACCATTCATTATGTTTCATTTGTAAACTTACTCTCAATGAGCACCAATAATGAGTTTAGAATGATCATTTTAAATAGCTGATCAACTTGACATGTCCGCACTAAATCGTTTTTCACTTTTGATATTGAGCTCCAAATGACATGAATCCAACTCCCAGGTTAACCTAACTCAATTTTCCATATTGTGACAACATTTGAGACTAAAAGAGCTAGAAAAACCTTCAAAGTAATCCAATTTATCATAAACTGCGTGAATCCATGCATTATTCCTCATTGAAAAGCCTACTTAAGGAGCACCACTGATCACTTTAGAATGATCAATTTAACTTGCTGATCAACTTGACATGTCCGCACAAAATCATCTTTAACTTTTGATTCAGAGTTCAAAATGACCCGAGTCCAACGCGCACATTAAGCTAGCTCAATTTTGTATATTATGAAAATTTTTGAGACCTATATAAATACGAGAAAGCGTCCAAGTAATCCAATCTATCCCAAATTGTGTGATGCGATGCATTATGTTTCATTTGTAAACCTTAACTCAATGAGCAACATTTATCAGTAATGAAGGATCAATTTAACTAGCCGATCAACTTGACATGTCTGCACTAAATCATCTTTAACTTTTGATTAACAGTTCAGAATAACAATAATCCAATGCCCACTTTAAGCTACCTCAATTTTCTATATTGTGACCAAATTGACAACCTAAATAGCTACGACAAAGCCTGCAAGTAATCAAATCTATCCCGAACTGGGTAATGTCATGCATTATGTTTCAATTGTAAACCTTTGCTTAATGTGCACCAATGATTGGTTTAGAATGATCAATTTAACTGGCAAATCAACTTGTCATGTCCACACTAAATCGTCTTTAAATTTTATATAGAGTTTCAAATGACACGAATCCAATGCACACGTTAAGCTAGCTCAAAGTTCTATATTGTTACAAAATTTAAGACCGAGATAGCTACGACAATGCCTCCAAGTAATCCAATCTATCCCAAACTGCGTGATACCATTCATTATGTTTCATTTGTAAACTTTTTCTCAATGAGCACCAATAATAAGTTTAGAATGATCATTGTAAATAGCTGATCAACTTGACATGTCCACACTAAATCGTTTTTTTCTTTTGATCGAGAGCTCAAAATGACCTGAGTCCAACACCAGGTTAAACAAGCTCAATTTTATATATTGTGACAACATTTGAGACTGAAAAAGTTAGAAAAAGCCTCAAAGTAATCCAATCTATCCTAAACTGCGTGATGGCATGCATTATGCTTCGTTTATAAGCCTTTACTCAATGATCACCAACGATCACTTTATAATGATCAATTTTACAGGCCGATTAAACTTAACATGTCTGCACTAAATCGTCTTTAACTTTTTACTTAGTGTTCATAATGACGCGAATCTTACTTCCACGTTAAGCTAGCCCAATTTTCTATGTTGTGACAAAATTTAAGACCAAAATAGCTAGGACAAAGCCTCCAAGTAATCTAATCTATCGCAAACTGTGTGATGTCATGCATTATACTTCATTTGTAAACATTCGCTTAATGAGCACCAATAATCAGTTTAGAATGATTAATTTAACTGGCCGACCAGTTTGCATGTCTTCACTAAATCATCTTTAGCTTTTTATTCATGGTTAAAAATGACATGAATTCAACGCTCACCTTAAGCTAGCACACTTTTAAATATTTTGACAAAATTTAAGACCGAAATAGCCACGAAAAGCCTCCAAGTAATCCAATCTATCCCAAACTGCGTGATGCCACGCAAAATACTTTATTTGTAAACCTTTTCTCAATGAGCACAATTGTCAGCTTGGAATGATAATTTTAAGTTGCCGACTAACTTGAATCGTCTCTAACTTTTGATTCAGAATTCAGAATCACACGAATGCAACACCCATGTTAAGCTAGCTCAATTTTCTATATTGTGACAAAATTTAAGACCGAAGTAGCTACGACAAATCCTCCAAATAATCCAATCTATACCAAACTGCGTGATGCCATGCATTATTCATTTTAAACATTTCCTCAATGAGCACCAGTTAGCAGTTTAGAATGATCAATTTAACTGGCCGATTAGTTTGTCATGTGTTCACTAAATCGTCTTTAGTTTTTTATTTAGAGTTTAAAATGACATGAATTCAACGCCCATTTTAAGTTAGCACAATTTTCTATATTTTGACAAATTGTAAGACTGAAATAGCTATGAAAAAGCCTCCAAGTAATCTAATCTATCCCAAACTACGTGATACCATTCATTATGTTTTATTTGTAAACTTTTTCTCAATGAGCAGCAATAATGAGTTTAGAATGATCATTTTAAATAGCTGATCAACTTGACATGTCCGCATTAAATCGATTTTAACTTTTGTTCTAGAGCTCAGAATGACATGAATCCAACTCCTAGGTTAACCTAACTTAATTTTCCATATTGTGACAACAATTGAGACTAAAAGAGTTAGAAAAAGCCTCAAAGTAATCCAATTTATCATAAACTGCGTGAATTCATGCATTATTCCTTATTTATAAGCCATTACTCAAGGAGCACAACTGATCACTTTAGAATAATCAATTTAACTTGCTGATCAACTTGACATGTCCGCATGAAATCGTCTTTAACTTTTGATTCAGAGTTCAGAATGACCCGAATCCAATACGCACGTTAAGGTAGCTCAATTTTTTATATTATGAAAACATTTGTGACCGATATAGCTACGAGAAAGCGTCAGAGTAATCCAATTTATTCCAAATGGTGTGATGCCATGCATTATGTTTCATTTGTAAACCTTTGCTCAATGAGCAACATTTATCAGTAATGAAGGATCAATTTAACTGGCCGATCAACTTGACATGTCCGCACTAAATCATCTTTAACTTTTGATTCAGAGTTCAGAATAACATTAATCTAATGCCCACGTTAAGCTACCTCAATTTTCTATATTGTGACCAAATTGAAAACTGAAATAGCTAAGACAAAGCCTCCAAGTAATTCAATCTATCCCAAACTGGGTGATTCCATGCATTATGTTTCAATTGTAAACCTTTGCTTAATGAGCACCAATGATCTGTTTAGAATGATCAATTTAACTAGCCAATCAACTTGTCATGTCCACAGTAAATCATATTTAACTTTTGATTTAGAGTTCAGAATCACACGAATCCAATGCTCACATTAAGCTAGCTCAAAAATTTTATATTGTTACAAAATTTAAGACCGAGATAGCTACGACAATGCCTCCAAGTAATCCAATATATCCGAAGTGTGTGATATCAATCATTATGTTTCATTTGTAAACATTTTCTCAATGAGCACGAATAATAAGTTTAGAATGATCATTGTAAATAGATGATCAACTTGACATGTGTGCACTAAATCGTTTTTAACTTTTGATCTAGAGTTCAAAATGACATAAATCCAACACCCAGGTTAAGCAAGCTCAATTTTGCATATTGTGACAACATTTGATACTGAAAGAGCTAGAAAAATCCTCAAAGTAATTCAATCTATCATAAACTGCGTGATGCCGTGCATTATGCTTCGTTTATAAGCCTTTACTCAATGAGCACCAATGATCACTTTATAATGATCAATTTTACTGGCCGATTAACTTAACATGTATGCACTAAATCGTCTTTAACTTTTGATTTAGCGTTCATAATGACACGAATCCAACTCCCACGTTAAGCTAGCCCAATTTTCTATATTATAACAAAATTTAATACCAAAATAGCTAGGAAAAAGTCTCCAAGTAATCTAATCTATCGCAAATTGTGTGATGTCATGCATTATACTTCATTTGTAAACTTCGCTTAATGAGCACCAGTAATCAGTTTAGAATGATCAATTTAATTGGCCGACTAGTTTGACATGTTTTCACTAAATCATCTTTAGCTTTTTATTCATAGTTAAAAATGACATGAATTCAAGGCTCACGTTAAGCTAGCACACTTTTCAATATTTTGACAAAATTTAAGACCGAAATAGCTACGAAAAGTGATACAAGCCTTGATTCAAGGATGTATGCGCGTGGGCTGTTTGTAGAAGATTAGGTGAGAAACTCAACCTTAGGCTTCTGGATAGGGGTTTTCTGGTTGGTAAACGATGGAAGGGTGAAGTGAACCACACGAGGGGTGATGAACCTCGTGATAAATCACAAACTTAGAGCTAGGAGGGCTGGTCTCAACTAGGTTCTAAGCGCACAAGATTCTTAGAGAGAAAACTTGTAGGGAAAAAGTTCTACTTTATTAATAATCAAAAAGGTTGTCGAACTACAATGCTGGAAGGAGCCTTATTAATATGCTCGACAGCTTGACCTTCTAGGGTCGACTCAAATAAAGAAAAGGAAAGTTTACAAAAGTGCACAAAAGGAAAAGATACAAAAGTGTATAACCGAAAAAGGACCTATTCCTAAAATGTTCTTGACTCAAAAATGTAAAGCATCTAGATCCTACCCTGCAAAACAGAAAGAGGCATATATTCGAATTGAAACTTACTTAACTCACCTCACGGCCAAGAAATGGAAGGTGGCCGTCCTTGTGGCATGCACGCGCCTTGCTCCTAATCTTCGACTTGGAGTAGGGTTAAATATCTTTGGGCCCTGACCTCTCTTGCCACTAAAGCCCAAGTCTCTGATGTTCCTTGTGTTGTTGAGAAGCCTTTGGACTCTAATTTGCTCTTCTGTCCCATTTTCCTTAGCTGCTCTTCCTCTAGGAGCTTGTCGACCCATAAGCTGAATTTGTGGAAGAGTGCTCTTGATCTGCTTCTTGTCATTGCTCCTTGAGGTACCACTGGTGCAGATACTTCTTCTAGGTGCATGTCCTGGAGCTGGTAGCTCATTTGGTCCGAGTCCTCTTGTGTGGAAGTGGAAATGCGCGTGTACTTGGCTGGATCGTCTGTACCGGCTGGATTGTGCGCGGTACTGGCCGGGATGCCTTCAGGACCGGCCAAGTTGATCCCGGAGTTGGCGGCATCACCAGAGGGACCGGCGGTGTCATCCACGTCCCCACCAAGTGTGCCGGAAGCTTGGGCTTCTCCGCCGGCGATGCTGACCGGTCTGGTCCTATAGGTTGAGGGTCCGGCGGTACTGCTTGGTCCGGCAGACGTGCCAGATGGTCCTCCTGTCTCGGGCAAGCTTCCTGGTCGGCCAGTCTGGTCTCCTGGCTGGATGTACGACCTGATGTCCTCATCAAGGAGGAACAAATTCCCGATTGCGAAACGGGAACGGATGAACAAACTATCACTCTTGATAGTTTGTTACAAACTCCGGGCCGCGAACAGTATTTGACTGTGCTTTCTCCAGAAGCGGCTCCTAATACAATGTGGTAAGCATTTTTTATAAATAGCAAATTTTTTTAATAAATATTTATTAAAATTGAAATTATATTAATATAAATTTAAATTTTTTTTAATAAATATTAGGTTTGACCGCGATAACGGGGCTATTACTCGTAAAATCGCTAAAATTTTGAAAAATAAATTTGACGGTCCGTACTACAGTTGGACCGTCGTACCTCCTGAGAGGCAGGAGAAATATTTCATAGAATTTGCGGTAAGTATTGTTTTTTAAATTGTGTAAATATTTTATAAAATATAAAAATATATACTAATATTTTTTAACTCAATTTCAAGCAATCGTACACCTGGGATCCTCTGATCACCCCGGTGGTACGAAAAGAGTTCGAGGCCGTCTGCGTAAGGCGGATGAAAGGGATGGTGAGCACGGTTCATACAACCGGAAAACGTCCCAGATGGATTTCCCCAAGTTTGTACAATATTATGACAGCATATTGGGCAACAGAAACATCTACCGAGAGGAGTACGAAATCCTCTCATAACCGCAACTCCGCTCGGGATGGTCTTAGCCCGCACAAACATTTATCTGGCCAAAAATCTTACATTCATGTCCAGCAGGAAATGGTAAGTAAAATTTTTTTTTTAATTAATATTTTTTCTCACAATTAAATAATATTTTAATATCTGTGAAGGAACATAATTTGGGACGACCAGTCTCAATAGGTGAGGTCTTTATAAAGACTCACACAAGACCGGATGGTTCGTATGTAGATTTGAAAGCAAAACAAATCTGTGAAGCATACGAACGAAACATCCAAGAGAAGATGGCGATCGTGGAGGTCGATCCAACAGAAACATCCGATGGAACCTCCCGTCCAATTGAGCTGACTCAAGCACAGAAGAATGAGATCTTCTTACAGGTAAAAAAAAATTTTCAAACTTTTTTCTTTTAACATATTTTTCTAATTAAATAATAATTAAATTTATTATTTAATTTACGTTTTTGTAATTTTCTAGTCATCTGTTCCTGATGAACGAGGCCGTCTTTATGGACTCGGTAGCCTCAGCCGCGTACAGTCTACGGGTAGAAGTAGTGGGGTACAAACCCATTCACCCGAGTACGTTATGCTTCAAGAACAAAACGCGTTGATTAAAGCACAAAACGCGCAGATGATGGAAAAATGTGAGAAGATTGAAGAGCTCAACAGAGAAAACCAGAAGAAGATCTCGAGCTTGGAGATGCTCCTCGGATATATCCAACGGACGGATCCCGCATTCGCCTCTTTTATGCGGGATAACGATTGCACAGGGGAACCATCGACGGCTCCGCCCACCACCCCATTTTCGCCATCAGATTTCCAATTTCCGCCACCGGACAATTAGATTTTTTTTTTATGTATTTAAAAATTTTCAATAATAAATGTTATAATTTTAAATTTGTATATCTTTTTATTCAATATTTAGTTTACATATTTTTCATTTAATATTATAATATTTTTAATTCATAATAATAATAAATATTATAATAAATATTATAATAATATTTTAAACCAATTATATTAATAATTAATCTAAATTATTTTATTAATATTTCGAATTTCAAATAATTAATTTTATTATTGAAATTAATTTCCAAAATTATTATTGAAATTTAAATTTTTAAATATTATTTTACATTTTTTTAAAATAATTTAAAAAATATTAATATTATATTTCACTAATATACGAAATTATTTCAATAATAAAAAAAATATACTATTTTTTTAAATCTAATTACGAAATTTTTTTTAAAATGTGCGACTGATTTGCGACTAATTTTTTTTGGGACTATTATTTTGCGACCACATCACGTGGTCGCAAAGTAGTCGGAAAATACAGTTTTGCGACTACTTTGCGACCACTTCCGTGGTCGCAAAACGGCTGTTTTCTTGTAGTGATGGCATCACGTATTTCGGGATGGATTGGATTACATGGATGCTTTGTCATAGCTATTTATGCCTCAAATTTTGTCACAATATACAAAATTGAGCTAGCATAACGTGGGCATTGGATTCGTGTCAGTCTGAGCTCTAAATCATAAGTTACGGACTATTTAGTGCGGACATGTCATGTTGATCGGCATGTTAAAATGATCATTCTTAACGGATCAGTGGTACTGATAAAGTCAACGCTTATAAATGAAGCATAATGCATGGCATCACACAGTTTTGGCTAGATAGGATTACTTGAACGGTTTTGTATCTATTTATGTCTCAAATTTTGTCACAATATAGAAAATTTAGCTAGCTTAAAATGGGCATTGGATTCCTGTTATTCTGATCTGTAAATCAAAAGTTACGGAGGATTTAGTGCGGACATGTCAAGTTGATCGCGTAGTTAATGTGATCATTCTATAGTGATCATTGAAGCTCATTAAGTAAAAGCTTATAAATGAAACATAAAGCATGGCATCACACAGTTTGGAATCGGTTGGATAACTTGGACGCTTTGTCGTATCTAATTCGGTCAAAAATTTTGTCACAGTATGAAAGATTGAGTTTGCCTAACGTGGGCATTGGTTCGTGTCATTCTGAACTCGAAATCAAAAGTTATAGAAGATTTTGTGCGGACATGTCAAGTTGATCGGCAGTTAAAGTGATCATTCTAAACTAATCATTGGTGCTCATTGAGTAAAGGCTTATAAATGAAGCATAATGCATGACATCACACAGTTTTGGCTACATTGGATTACTTGAATGCATTTTCGTACTTGTTTGTGTCTCAAATTTTTTCACAATATAGAAAATTTGAGCTAGTTTCACAGGGCCATTGGATTCGTCTCAATCTGAACTCTAAATCAAAAGTTACAAACGATTTAATGTGTACATGTCAAGTTGATCGGCCAGTTAAAGTGATCATTCTAAACTAATCATTGGTACTCATTGAGTAAAGGCTTATAAATAAAGCATAATGCATGGTATCACGCAGTTCGCGATAGATTCGATTACATGGGCGCGTTGCCGTATCTATTTATGTCACAAATTTTGTCACAATATAGAAAATTGAGCTACCTTAATGTGGCATTTGATTCGTGTCATTATGAGCTATAAATCATAAGTTATGGACGATTTAGTGCGGACATGCCAAGATGATCGGCCTGTTAAAGTGATCATTCTTAAGTGATCATTGGTCCTCATTGAGTAAAGGCTTATAAAAGAAACATAATGCATGGCATCAAGCGGTTTTGGCCAGATTGGATTACTTGAAAGTATTTACGTATTCTGTCTCAAATTTTGTCACAATACAGAAAATTTAGCTACATTAACGTGGGCATTGGATTCGTGTCATTATGAGCTCTAAATCAAAATTTACAGACGATCTATTGTGGATATTTCAAGTTGACCGAGCACTTAAATTGATCATTTAAACTGATCATTAGTGCTCATTGAGTAAAGGCTTATAAATGAAGCATAAATAATGGGATCACGTAGTTTTGGCTAGATTGGATTACTTCAATGGTTTTTCGTATCTATTTCAGTCTCACATTTTGTCCCAATATAGAAAATTGAGCTACCTAAACATGGGCATTGGATTCGGGTTATTCTGAGCTCTAATTCAAATGTTACGGATGATTTAGTGCGGACATGTCAAGTTGATCGCTTAGTTAAAGTGATCTAAACTGATCACTAGTGCTCATTGAGTAAAAGCTTATAAATGAAGCATGGTGCGTGGAATCACACAGTTTTGGCTAGCTTCACGTGGTATTGGATTCGTGTCAGTTTGAACTCTAAATCATAAGTTAGGAACGATTTAATGCAGACATATCAAGTTGATTGGCCAGTTAAAGTGATCATTTTAAACTGATTATTGTTGCTCATTGAGTAAAGGCTTATAAATGAAGCATAATGCATGGCATCACACAGTTCGGGATAGATTGGATTAGATGGATGCTTTGTCGTATCTATTTATGTCTCACATTTTGTCACAATAAAAAAATTGGGGTATCTTAACGTGGGCATTGGATTCGTGTCATTTTGATCTCTAACTCAAAAGTTATGCACGATTTAGTGCGGATATGTCAAGTTGATCGGCCTGTTAAAGTGATCATTCTAAACTGATCATTGGTGCTCATTGAGTAAAGGCTCATAAGTGAAACATAATTCATGTTATCACGTAGTTTTAGAAAGATTTTATTACTTGGAGGACTTGTTGAAGTATTTTAGTCTTAAAATATAAAAAATTAAGCTTGTTTAACGTGTATATTGGATTCGTGTCAATCTGAGCTTTAAATCAAAAGTTACGGACGATTTAGTGCGGACATGTCAAGCTGATCGGCCAGTTAAAATGATCATTATAAACTAATCATTGCTGTCCATAGAGTAAAAGCTTATAAAAGAAGCATAAAGCATGGCATCACAAAGTTTGGGATAGATTGGATTACTTGGATGCTTTGTCATCTCTATTTCTATCTCAAATTTTGTTAAAATATAGAAAATTAATCTAGCTTAACGTGGAGATTCGATTCGTATCATTATGAGCTTTAAATCAAAACTTACAGATGATTTAGTGCAGACATGTCAAGTTGTTCGGCCAGTTAAAATGATCATTTCTTAACTGATCATTGGTTTTCATTGATTAAAAGCTTATAAATGAAGCATAATGCATGACATCACGCAGTTTGACATAGATTGGATTACTTGGACGCTTTTTAGTCTCAAATTTTGTCTCAAATTTTGTCACAATATAGAAAATTGAGCTAGCTAGGTGTGGGCATTGGATTTGTGTCAATTCTAAGATATAAATCAAAAGTTACGGATGATTTCATCTGGACATGTCAAGTTATCGGCCACCAAAAATGATATTGATCATTGGTCCTCATTAAGTAAATGCTTATAAATGATGCATAATCCATGGCATCAAGCAGTCTGGGATAGATTGGATTAGTTGGACGCTTTATCTTATCTATTTATGTCTGTAATTTTGTCACAATATAGAAAATTGAAATAGATTTACGTGGGCATTCGATTCGTGTCATTCTGATATCTACGGACATGTCAAGTTGAGTTTCTAGTTAAAGTGATCATTATAAACTGATCACTAGTGCTCACTGAGTAAAGGCTTATAAATGAAGCAAATGCATGGCATCACGCAGTTCAGGATAAATTGGATTACTTGGACGATTTGTAATATCTTTTTCTGTATCAAATTTTCTCAAAATATAGAATATTGAGCTAGCTTAACCTGTGCATTGGATTCGTGTTATTATGTGGTATAAATCAAAAGTTATGGACGATTTAGTGCAGACATGTCAAGTTGATCCCCCTGTTCAAATGAACAATCTAAACCAATCAATGGTGCTCACTGACTAAAGGCTTATAAATGAAGCATAATGCATAGAATCATGCAGTTCATGATAGATTGGATTACTTCAACACTTTGTCGTATCTATTTCTGTCTCAAATTTTGTCACAATATAGAAAACTGAGCTAACTTAATGTGGCCATTGGATTCGTGTCATACTGAGCTCTAAATAAAAAGTTAAGGACGATTTAGTGCGGATATGTCAAGTTGATCGGCTAGTTAAAATGATCAGTGTTAACTGATCATTGGTGCTTATTGAGTAAATGCTTATAAATGAAACATAATGCCTTGCATCACATAGTTCGGGATAAATTGGATTATTTGGACGCTTTGTCATCTCTATTTCTGTCTATAATTTAATCAAAATATAGAAAACTAAGCTAGATTAACGTGAGCATTGGATTCGTGTAACTCTGAACACTAAATCAAGAGTTAAGGACGATTTAGTGCAGACATGTCAAGTTGATCGGCCAGTTAAAGTGATCATTCTAATCTAATCATTGGTGCTCATTGAGTAAAGGTTTATAAATGAAGCCTAATGCATGGCATCACGCAGTTCGGGATAGATTGGATTACATGGATGCTTTGTCGTATCTATTTATGTCTCACATTTTGTCACAATAAAAAAATTGATGTATCTTAACGTGGGCATTAGATCGTATCATTTTGATCTCTAAATCAAACGTTATGGATGATTTAGTGCGGACATGTCAAGTTGATTGGCCTGTTAAAGTAATCATTCTAAACTGATCATTGGTGCTCGTTGAGTAAAGGCTCATAAGTGAAACATAATACATGATATCACGTTGTTTTAGAAAGATTTTATTACTTGGAGGACTTGTTGAAGTATTTTAGTCTTAAAATTTGTCACAATATAAAAAATTAAGCTTGTTTAATGTGGACATTGGATTCGTGTCAATCTGAGCTCTAAATCAAAAGTTACGGACGATTTAGTGCGAAATGTCTAGCTGATCGGCCAGTTAAAATGATCATTATAATCTAATCATTGGTGTCCATAGAGTAACGCCTTATAAAAGAAGCATAAAGCATGGCATCACAAAGTTTGGGATAGATTGGATTACTTGGATGCTTTGTCATCTCTATTTCCATCTCAAATTTTGTTAAATATAGAAAATTGTGCTAGCTTAACATGGGGATTCGATTCGTATCATTCTGAGCTTTAAATCAAAAGTTACGTACGATTTAGTGCAGACATGTCAAGTTGTTCGACC
Source organism: Pugionium dolabratum (assembly GCA_018901945.1). Classification (NCBI taxonomy): domain Eukaryota; kingdom Viridiplantae; phylum Streptophyta; class Magnoliopsida; order Brassicales; family Brassicaceae; genus Pugionium; species Pugionium dolabratum. Next base: position 446,889 of record JAEVFF010000532.1, read on the forward strand.
AGTTAAAATGATCATTCTTAACTGATCATTGGTTTTCATTATTTAAAAGCTTATAAATGAAACATAATGCATAACATCACGCAGTTTGAGATAGATTGGATTACTTGGACGCTTTGTTGTCTCTATTTTTGTCTCAAATTTTGTCACAATATAGAAAATTAAGCTAGCTAGGCGTGGGCATTGGATTCGTGTCAATTCTAAGATACAAATCGAAAGTTATGCACGATTTAATGTGGACATGTCAAGTTAATCGGCCACCAAAAATGATATTGATCATTGGTGCTCATTAAGTAAATTCTTATAAATGAAGCATAATCGATGCCATCACGCAGTCTGGGATAGATTGGATTAGTTGGACGCTTTGTCTTATCTATTTATGTCTATAATTTTGTCACAATACAGAAAATTGAAATAGATTTACGTGGGCAATGAATTCGTGTCATTCTGATCTCTAAATAAAAACTTACGGACGATTTAGTGCATATATGTCAAGTTGAGTTGCTAGTTAAAGTGATCATTATAAACTGATCACTGGTGCTGACTGAGTAAAGGCTAATAACTGAAGCGAATGCATGGGATCACGCTGTTCAGGATAAATTGGATTACTTGGACGCTTTGTAATATCTTTTTCTGTATAAAATTTTGTCAAAATATAGAATATTGAGCTAGCTTAACGTGGGCATTGGATTCGTGTCATTATGAGGTACAAATCAAAAGTTATGGACGATTTAGTGTAGTAATGTCAAGTTGATCCGCCTGTTCAAATAAACATTCTAAACCAATCAATGGTGTTCACTGACTAAATGATTATAAATGAAGCATAATGCATAGAATCATGCAGTTCATGATAGATTGGATTACTTGGACAATTTGTCGTACCTATTTCTGTCTCAAATTTTGTCACAATATAGAAACCTGAGCTAGCTAAACGTGGGCATTGGATTCGTGTCATTCTGAGCTCCAAATCATAAGTTATAGATGATTTAGTGCGGACATGTCAAGTTGATCAGCAAGTTAAAATGATCATTCTTAACTAATAATTGGTGCTCACTAATTAAAACCTTAAAAATGAAGGATAATGCATAGCATCACACAGTTTGGGATAGATTGGATTACTTGGACGATTTGTCGTCTCGATTTTTGTCTATAATTTTTTCAAAATATAGAAAATTGAGCTAGCTTAACGTGGGAATTTGATTCGTGTCATTTTGAGCACTAAATCATAAGTTACGGACGATTTAGTGCGAATATGTCAAGTTGATCGGCCAGTTAAAGTGATCATTCTAAACTGATCATTGGTACAGATGAAGTAAACACTTATAAAAGAAGAATAAAGCATGGTATCACGAATTTTGGGATAGGTTGGATTACTTGGATGCTATGTCATCTCTATTTCTGTCTCAAATTTTGTTAAAATATAGAAAATTGAGTTAGCTTAACGTGGGCATTGGATTCATGTCATTCCGAGGTCTAAATCAAAAGTTACATACAATTTAGTGCGAACATGTCATGTTGATAGGCCAGTTAATATGACTATTCTAAACTGATCACTAGTGCTCATTGAGTAAGGGCTTATAAGTTAAGCATAATCATGGTATCACGCAGTTTTGGTTAGATTGGATTACTTGGATGCTTTTTCGTATCTATTTCTATCTCAAATTTTGTCACAATATAGAAAATTGAGCTAGCTTAATGTGGCCATTGGATTCGTGTCATACGAAGCTCTAAATAAAAAGTTAAGGACGATTTAGTGCGGATATGTCAAGTTGATCGGCTAGTTAAAATGATCAGTCTTAACTGATCATTGGTGCTTATTCAGTAAATGTTTATAAATGAAACATAATGCTTGGCATCACACAGTTCGGAATATATTGGATTTCTTGGACGCTTTGTCGTCTCTATTTCTGTCTATAATTTTATCAAAATATAGAAAACTAAGCTAGCTTAACATGAGCATTGGATTCGTGTAATTCTGAGCACTAAGTCAAGAGCTAAGGACGATTTAGTGTGGACATATCAAGTTGATCGGCCAGTTAAAGTGATCATTCTAATCTGATCATTGGTCCTCATTGAGTAAAGGCTTACAAATGAAGCATAATATATGGCATCACGCAGTTTTGGCTAAATTGGATAACTTGGACACTTTTTCGTATCTATTTTGGTCTCAAATTTTGTAACAATATTAAAAATTGGGCTAGCTTAACGTGGGAACTGGATTCATGTCATTCGGAGCTCTAAATCAAAAGTTATGGATGATTTTGTGCGGACATGTCATGTTGGTAGGCCACTTAATATGACTACTCTAAACTGATCATTAGTGCTCATTGAGTAAGAGCTTATAAGTTAAGCATAATCATGGCATCATGCAGTTTTAGCTAAATTGGATTACTTGGAAACTTTTTCGTATCTATTTCTATCTCAAATTTTCTCACAATATTGAAAATTTGGCTCGCTTAACGTGGGAATTGGATTCGTGTCATTCATAGCTCTAAATCAAAACTTATGGACAATTTTATGCGGACGTGTCAAATTGATCGGCCAGTTAAAGTGATCATTCTAAACTGATCATTGGTGGTCATTAAGTAAAGGCTTATAAATGTAACATAATACATGCCATCATGCAGTTCGGAATAGATTGGATCACTTGGATGCTTTGTCGTATCTATTTCTCATAAATTTGTAACAATACAGAAAATTGAGTTAGCTTAACGTGGGCACTGGATTCGTGTCATTATGAGCTCTAAATCAAAAATTAAGGACGATTTAGTGTGGATATGTCAAGTTGATCGGCTAGTTAAAATTATCAGTCTTAACTGATCATTGGTGCTTATTGAGTAATTGCTTATAAATGAAACATAATGTCTGGCATCACACAGTTTGGGATAGATTGGATTATTTGGACGCTTTGTCATCTCTATTTCTGTCTATAATTTTATCAAAATATAGAAAACTAAGCTAGCTAAACGTGGGCATTGGATTCTTGTCATTCTTAGCTCTAAATCATAAGTTACGGACGAATTAGTGCGAACATGTAAAGTTGCTAGGCCAGTTAAAGTGATCATTCTAAACTGATCATTGCTGCTGATAAAGTGAATGCTTATAAATGAAGCATAAAGCATGGCATTACAAATTTCTAGGTAGATTGGACTACTTGGACGCTCTGTCGTCTCTACTTCTATCTCAAATTTTATCAAAATATAGAAAATTGAGCTAGCTTAACATGGGCATTGGATTCGTGCCATTCCAAGGTCTAAATCAAAAGTTACATACGATTTAGCGCGGACATGTCAAGTTGATAGGCCAGTTAATATGATTATTCTAAACAGATAATTCTAGCTCATTAATTCAAAGCTTATAAATGTAGCATAATGAATGCCATCATGCAGTTCGGGATAGCTTGGATTATTTGGACGCTTTGTCGTCTCTATTTCTGTCTATAATTTTATCAAAATCTAGAATTTATCAAAATATAGAAAACTAAGCTAGCTAAACGTGGGCATTGGATTTGTGTCATTCGGAGCTCCAAATCATAAGTTATAGATGATTTAGTGCGGACATGTCAAGTTGATCAGCATGTTAAAATGATCATTCTTAACTAATAATTGGTGATCACTGATTAAAAGCTTTAAAATGAAGGATAATGCATAGCATCACACAGTTTGGGATAGATTGGATTACTTGGACGATTTGTCGTCTCTATTTTTGTCTATAATTTTTTCAAAATATAGAAAATTGAGCTAGCTTAACGTGGGAATTGGATTCGTGTCATTCTGAGCACTAAATCATAAGTTACGGACGATTTAGTGCGAACATGTCAAGTTGATCGGCCAGTTAAAGTGATCATTCTAAACTGATCATTGGTACAGATTAAGTAAAGATTTATAAAAGAAGAATAAAGCATGCTATCACGAAATTTGAGATAGATTGGATTACTTGGATGCTATGTCGTCCCTATTTCTATCTTAAATTTTGTTAAAATATAGAAAATTGAGCTAGTTTAACGTGGGCATAAGATTCATGTCATTCCGAGGCCTAAATCAAAAGTTACATACAATTTAGTGCAGACATGTAATGTTGATAGGCCAGTTAATATGACTATTCTAAACTGATCATTAGTGCTCATTGAGTAAGGGCTTATAAGTTAAGTATAATCATGGTATCACGCAGTTTTGGTTAGATTGGATTACATGGATGCTTTTTCGTATCTATTTCTGTCTCAAATTTTGTCACAATATAGAAAATTGAGCCAGCTTAACGTGGGCATTGGATTCGTGTCATTCTGAGCTTTAAATCAAAAGTTATGAATGATTTAGTGCGGACATGTCAAGTTGATCGGCCGGTTAAAATGATCAATCTTAACTGATCATTGGTGCCCATAGAGTAAAGGGTTATAAATGAAGCATACTGCATCGCATCACGTAGTACGGGATAGACTGGATAACTTGGACGCTTTGTCGTATTTATCTGTGTCTTAAATTTTGTCACAATATCGAAAATTGAGCTAGATTAACGTGGGCATTAGATTCGTGTCAGTCTGAGCTCTAAAACATAAGTTACGCATGATTTAGTTCAGACATGTCAATTTTATCGACCAATTAAAATGATCTTTCTTAACTGATCACTGGTGTTCAATTCTTAAAAGCTTATAAGTGAAGCATAATGCATGGTATCACGCACTTTGGAATAGATTGGATTATTTAGACACTTTGTCGTCTCTATTTCAGTCTATAATTTTGTCAAAATATAGAAAATTAAGGTAGCTTAACGTGGGCATTGGATTCGTGTCATTCTTAGCTCTAAATCATAAGTTATGGGCGAATTAGTGGGAACATGTAAAGTTGCTAAGCGAGTTAAAGTTATCATTCTCAACTGATCATTGGTGCTGATAAAGTAACTGCTTATAAATGAAGCATAAAGCATGGCATTACAAAGTTCCGGATAGACTAGATTACTTGGACGCTTTGTCGTCTCAACTTCAATCTCAAATTTTGTCAAAATAAAGAAAATTGAGATAACTTAACATGGGCATTGGATTCGTGCCATTCCAAGGTCTAAATCAAAAGTTACATACGATTTATTGCAGACATGTCATGTTGATAGGCCTGCTTATATGATTATTCTAAACTGATAATTCTAGCTCATTAATTAAAGGCTTATAAATGTAGCATAATGAATGTCATCATGCAGTTTGGGATAGATTGGATTACTTGGATGCTTTTTCGTACCTATTTTTGTTTTAAATTTTTTCAGAATATAGAAAATTTAGTTAGCTTAACATGGGCGTTGGATTCGTGTTATTCGGAGCTCTAAATCAGAAGTTACGAACGATTTAGTGCATACATGTCAAGTTGATCGGATAGTTAAAATGATTATTCTGAACTGAGCATTGGTACTCATTGAGTAAAGGCTTATAAATGAAACATAATCCATGGCATCATGCATTTCGGGATAGATTGGATTACTTGGATACTTTGTCGTATCAATTTCTGTCTCAATTTTTGTCACAGTATAAAAATTGAGCTAGTTTAACGTGGGCATTGGATTCATGTCTTTCTCAGCTCTAAATCTAAAGTTACGCACCATTTAGTGTGGAAATGTCAAGTTGATCGGAAAGTTAAAATGATCATTTTAACTTATAATTGGTGCTCATTGATTAAAAGCTTATAAATAAAGCATAATGCATGGCATCCCGTAGTTTGGGATAGATTGGATTAATTGGAAGCTTTGTCGTCTCTAATTCTGTCTATAATATTTTTCAAAATATAGAAATTTCAGCTAGCTTAAGATGGGCATTGGATTCATGTCATTCTGAGCTTTAAATCATAAGTTACAAACGATTTTGTGCGGACATGTCAAGTTGATCGGCCAATTAAAGTGATCATTGGTTCAGATTAAGAAAACGCTTATAAAAGATGCATTACTTGGACACTTTGCGTCTCTATTCCTATAGATTAAAGGCTTGTAAATGAAGCATAATGCATGACATCACCCAGTCCATGATAGGTTCGAATACTTGGATGCTTTTTCATATCTATTTTTTTCTCAAATTTTGTCACAATATAGAAAATTGAGCAAGCTTAACGTGGGCATTGGATTCCTGTCATTCTGAGCTCTAAATCATAAGTTACGGACGATTTAGTGCGGATATGTCAAGTTGATAGGCCTGTTAAACTGATCATTCTAAACTGATCATTGCTGCTCATTGAGCAAAGGGTTATAAATGAAGCAAAATGCATGGCATCACGCAACTTTGGCTACCTTGGATTACTTGAACGCTTTTTTGTATCTATTTCTATCTCAAATTTTGTCACAATATAGAAAATTGAGCTAGCTTAACGTGGGCATTGGATTTGGGTCATTATGAGCTATAAATCAGAAGTTATGGACAATTTAGTGCAAAAATGTCAAGTTGATCGCTTGTTAAATTGATCATTCTAAACTGATCATTGCTGCTCATTGGCTTGTAAATGAAGCATAATGCATGACATCTTGCAGTTTTGGATAGATTTGATTACTTGGAGGACTTGTCGAAAAAGTTTTAGTCTTTAATTTTATCGCAATATAAAACATTGAGCTAGCTTAACATGGGCACTGGATTCGTGTCATTCCGAGGTCTAAATAAAAAGTTATGGACGATTTACAACGGACATCTCAAGTTGATAGATCAGTTAAAATGATCATTCTTAACTGATCTTTGGTGCTCATTGAGTAAAGGCTTATAAATAAAGCATAATGCATGGCATCACGCACTTTGGGATAGATTTGATTACTTGGATGCTTTCTCGTATCTATTTCTGTTTCAAATTTTGTCACAATATAGAAAATTGAGCTAGATTAATGTGGGCATCGGATTCGTCTCATTCTGAGCTTTATATCAAAATTTATGGTCGATTTAGTGCAGACATGTCAAGTTGATCGGCCAGATAAATTGATCATTCTAAACTTATCGTTGGTTGTCATTAAGTAAACACTTATAAATGAAGCATAAAGCATGACATCATGTAGATTGGGATAGATTTAATTACTTGGGCACTTTTTCGTATCTAGTTCTCTTTCAAATTTTTTCAAACCATAAAAGATTGAGCTACCTTAACGTGGGCATTGGTTCGTGTCAGTCTGAGCACTAAATCAAATGTTACAGACGATTTAGTGTGGACATATGAAGTTGATCAGCCTGTTAAAGTGATCATTCTAAACTGATCATTGGTGCTCATTGAGTAAAGGCTTATAAATGAAGCAAAATGCATGGCATCACGTAGTTTTAGCTAACTTGAATTACTTGAACGCTTTTTCGTATCTATTTCGATTTTAAATTTTGTCACAATATAGAAAATTGAGTTAGGTTAATGTGGGCATTGGATTCGTGATATTCTGAGCTTTAAATCAAAAGTTATGGATGATTTAATGCGGAAATGTCAAGTTGATCGCCTAATTGAAGTGATCATTCGAAACTGAGCATTGGTGCTCATTAAGTAAACACTTATAAATGAAGCATACTGCATGATATCACACAGTTCGGAATAGATTGGATTACTTGGACGCTTTGTCGTATCAATATTTGTCTCAAATTTTGTCACAATATAGAAAACATAGCTCGCTTAACGTGGGCATTCGATTCGTATTAATATGTGCTTTAAATCAAATGTTATGGACAATTTAGTGCAGACATGTCAAGTTGATCGACCAGTATTGATCATTCTAAACTGATCATTAATGCTCATTTATTAAAGGCTTGTAAATGAAGCATAATGCATGGCATCACATAGTTTTGGAAAGATTTGATTACTTGGAGGACTTGTTTAAGCAATTTTAGTCTTAAAATTTATCACAATATAAAAGAATTGAGCTAGTTTCACGTGGGCATTTGATTCGTATCATTATGAGCTCTAAATCAAAAGTTACAAACGATTTAGTGCGGAAGTGTTAAGTTGATCGACCAGTTAAAGTGATCATTTTAAACTGATCATTGGTGCTCATTGAGTAAAGGCATATAAATGAAGTATAATGCGTGGCATCACGTAGTTCGGGATAGATTGGATTACATGAACGATTTGTCGTATCTAATTCTATCTCAAATTTTTTCATAATATTGAAATGGAGCTAGCTTAAAGTGGGCATTGGATTCGTGTCATTTTAAGCTCTAAATAAAAAGTTACTGACGATTTAGTGCGGACATGTCAAGTTGATCGGCCAGTTAGAGTGATCATTCTAAACTGATAATTTCTGCTCATTGAGTAAAGGCTTATAAATGAAGCATAATGCATTACATCATGCAGTTTGGGATAGATTGGATTATTGGACACTTTGTTGTATCTATTTTTATCCCAAATTTTGTCAGAATATAGAAAATTGAGCTAGATTAACGTGAGCCTTGGATTCGTGTCATTCTGAGCTCTTAACATAGGTTACAGATGATTTAGTGCGGAAATGTCAAGTTGATCGGCCAATTATAGGGATCATTCTTAACAGATTTTTGTTGCTCATTGACTAAAGGCTTATAAATGAAGCAAAATGCATGGCATAACGCCGTTTTGGCTAGATTAGTTTACTTGAACGCTTTTTGTATCTATTTCTCTCTCAAACTTTTTCACAAAATAGAAAATTGAGCTAGCTTAAGGTGGGCATTGGATTCGTGTCATTCTGAGCTCTAATTCAAAAGTTAGGGACGATTTAGTGCGGACATGTCAAGTTGATCGGCCAGTTAAAGTGATCATTCTCAACTGATCATTGGTGCTCATTGAGTAAAGGCTTATAAATGAAGCATATGCATTGCATCACACTGTTTTGGCTAGATTGGATTACTTGAACGCTTTTTCTTATCTTTTTGTCTCAAATTTGTCACAATATAGAAAATTGAGCTACCGTAACATGGGCATTGGATTCGTGTTATTCTGAATTCTAAATCAAAAGTTACGTACGTTTTTGTGCGGACATGTCAAGTTGATCTCCTAGTTAAAGTGACCATTCTAAACTTATCATTGGTGCTCATTAAGTAAATGCTTATAAATGAAGCATAAAGCATGGCATCACGCAGTTTTAGATAGCGTGAATCACTTGGACCCTTTGTGGTATCTAGTTATGTCTCGAATTCTTTTACAATAAAAAAAAATTAAGCTGGCTTACTGTGGGCATTGCATTCGTGTCATTCTGAGCTCTAAATCAAAGTGACATCCGATTTTGTGCGGATATGTCAAGATCTGCCAGTTACATTGATCATTCTAAACTGATCATTGGTTCTCTTTGAGTAAAGACTTATAAATGAAGCATAATGCATGGCATCACACAGTTCGGAATAGATTGGATTACATGGACGCTTTGTCATATCTATTTCTTCTCAATCTTTGTCAAAATATAGAAATTTGAGCTACCTTAACGTGAGCATTGGATTCGTGTCATTCTGAGCTATAAATCAAAATTTCTGGACGATTTGGTCTGGACATGTTGAGTTGAACGGGCAGGTTAAGTGATAATTCGAAACTGATAATTGGTGCTCATTGAGTAAAGGCGTATAAATGAAGCATAATACATGCCATCACGCAGTTCGGGATAGATTGGATTACATGGACGCTTTGTCGTATCTATTTTGTTTTAAATTTTGTCACAACATAGAAAATTGAGCTTTCTTAACGTGGGCATTGGATTCGTGTCATTCTGAGCTCTAAATCAAAAGTTACGGACTGTTTAGTGCAGACATGTCATGTTGATCAGCCAGTTAAAGTGATCATTCTAAAATGATCAGTGGTGCTCATTGAGTAAAGGCTTATAAATGAAGCATAATGCATGACATCTCGCAGTTCGGGATTGATTGGTTTAATTGGACGCTTTGTCGTATCAATTTCTGTCTCAAATTTGTTCAAAAATATAGAAAATTGAGGTATATTAACATGGGCATTGGATTCGTGTTATTTTGAGCTCTAAATAAAAAGTTATGGACGATTTATTGTACACATGTCAAGTTGATCTCCTAGTTAAAGTGATCATTCTAAACTGATCATTGTTACTCATTAAGTAAACCCTTATAAATGAAGCATAAAGCATGTCATCACAAAGTTTGGGATAGAGTGGATTACTTGGACGCTTTGTCGTATCTAGTTCTATCTCAAATTTTTTCACAATATAAAAAATGAGCTACCTTATTGTTAGTATTCGATTCGTGTTATTCTGAGCTCTAAATCAATAGTTACAATGACTTAGTGCGGACATTTGAAGTTTATCGGCCAGTTAAAGCAATCATTCTAAAGTGATCATTGGTGCTCATTGAGTAAAGCATATAAATGAAGCATATTTCATGGCATCACGCAGTTTGGGATAGATTGGATTAGATGGATGCATTTTCATATCTATTTCTGTCTCAAAATTTGTCACAATATAGAAATCGAGCTAGGTTAACGTGGGAATTCGATTCTTGTCATTCTGAGCTCTAAATCAAAAGTTATGGACGATTTATTGATCGGCCATGTTAAGTAATAATTCAAAACTAATCATTGGTGCTCATTGGATAAAGGGATATAAATGAAGTATAATGCATGGCATCACGCAGTTCGGGATAGATTGGATTTCATGGACGCCTTGTCGTATCTATTTCGGTCTCAAATTTTGTCACAATATAGAAAATTGAGCTTCCTTAACGTGGACATTGGATTAGTGTCATTCTGAGCTCTAAATCAAAAGTTAGGGTTGGTTTAGTGCAGACATGTCAAGTTGTTCAGCCAGTTAATGTGATCATCCTAAACTTATCATTGGTGCTCATTGAGTAAAGGCTTATAAATGAAGCATAATGCATGACATCTCGCAGTTCAGAATAGATTGGTTTGCTTGGACGCTTTGTCATATCTATTTCTGTCTCAAAATTTGTCAAAATATAGAAAATTGAGCTAGATTAACATGGTCATTTGATTCGTTTTATTCTGATCTCTAAATCAAAAGTTACGGATGATTTAGTGTAAACATGTCAAGTTGATCTCCTAGTTAAAGTGATCATTTTAAACTGATCATTGGTACTCATAAAGTAAACCCTTATCAATAAAGCATAGAGCAAGGCATCATAGAGTCTGGGATAGAGTGGATTACTTGGACGCTTTGTCGTATCTAGTTCTATCTCAATTTTTTCACAATATAAAAAAATGAGCTACCTTATTGTGGGCATTGGATTCGTGTTATTCTGAGCTCTAAATCAATAGTTACAACGATTTAGTGCAGACATTTGAAGTTTATCGGCCAGTTAAAGCGATCATTCTAAAGTTATTATTGGTGCTCATTGAGTAAAGGCATATAAATGAAGCATATGTCCTGGCATCACCCAGTTCGAGATAGATTGGATTACATGGATGCTTTTCCGTATTTATTTCTATCTCAAATTTTATCACAATATAGAAATCGAGCTAGCTTAACGTGGGCATTGGATTCGTGTCATTATGAGCTCTAAATCATTAGTTACGGACGATTTAATGCGGACATGTAAAATTGATCGGCATGTTAAAATGATCATTCTAAACTGATCATTGGTGCTGATTGAGGGAAGGCTTATAAATGAAGCATAATGCATGACATCATGAAGTTCGTGAAAGATTGGGTTAATTGGACACTTTGTCGTATCTATTTCTGTCTCAAATTTTGTCACAATATAGAAAATAAAGCTAGCTTAACGTGGGCATTGGATTTGTGTCATTCTGAGCTCTAAATCATAAGTTAAGGACGATTTAGTGCAGACATGTAAAATTGATCGGCCAGTTAAAGTGATAATTCTAAACTCATCATTGGTGCTCATTGAGTAAAGGCTTATAAATGAAGCATAATGAATGGCATCACACATTTTGGGATAGATTGGTTTACATGGACGCTTTGTCGTATCTATTTCTGTCTCAAATTTGTCACAATATAGATATTGAGCTAGATTAAAGTGGGCATTGGATTCATGCCATTATGAGCTCTCAATCATAAGTTACGGATGATTTAATGCAAACATGTCAAAATGATCGGCCAATTAAAGTTTTCATTCTAAATAGATCATTTGTACTCATTGGGTAAAGGCTTATAAATGAAACATAATGCATGACATCATGCAGTTAAAGATAGATTCGATTACTTGAACTCTTTTTCGTATCAATTTATGTCTCCAATTTTGTCATAATATAGAAAATTGAGTTACCGTAACGTGGGCATTCGATTCATGTCATTCTGAGCTCTAAATCAAAATTTAGGGACGATTTAATGCGGACATGTCAAGTTGATCGGCCAGTTAAAGTGATCATTCTAAACGGATCATTGGTGCTCATTGAGTAAAGGCTTATAAATGAAGCATAATGCATGGCATCATGTACTTTTGGCTGGATTAGATTAATTGAACGCCTTTTTGTATATATTTATGTCTCAAATTTTTTTACAATATAGAAAATTAAGCTAGCTTAACGTGGGCATTGGATTTGTGTCATTTTGAGCTCTAAATCAAAATTTATGGATGATTTAGTGTGGACATGTCAAGTTGATTGGCCAGTTAAAGTTATCATTCTAAACTAATCATTAGTGCTGATTGAGTAAAAGCTTATAAATGAAGCATAATGCATGACATCCCGCAGTTCAGGATAGATTCGATTACTTGAACGTTTTTTTGTATCGATTTCTGTCTCAAATTTTGTCACAATATAGAAAATTGAGCTAGCTTAACGTGGGCATTGAATTCGAGTCAGTTTTAGCTCTAAATCATATGTTACGGACAATTTAATATGTTACGGGTAGTTAAAGTGATCACTCTAAACTAATCATTCGTGCTCCTTGAGAAAAGGCTTATAAATGAAGCATAATGCATGGCATCCTGCAGTTTTGGCTAAATTGGATTACGTACGCTTTTTCGTCTCTATTTATGTCTCAATTTTTGTCACAATATAGAAAATTGATGTACCTTAACGTGGGCATTGGATTCGTGTTATTCTGAGCTATAAATCAAAAGTCACAGACATTTTAGTGTGGATAAGTCAAGTTGATCGCCTCGTTAAAGTGATAATTCTAAACCGATCACTGATACTCATTACGTAAATGCCTATAGATGAAGCATAAAACATGACATCACAAATTTTGGGATAGAGTTGATTACTTGGACGCTTTGTCATATCTAGTTTTGTCTCAAATTTTTCAAAATAAAAAAAATTGAGCTAGCTTAACGTCAGCATTGGATTCGTGTCATTCTGATCTCCGAATCAAAAGTTACGGACGATCTATTGCAGACATGTCAAATTGATCGGCCAATTAAAGTGATCATTCTAAACTAATCATTGGTGCTTATAGAGTAAAGGCTAATAAATGAAGCATAATGCATGACATCATGCAGTTCGGGATAGATTGGATTACTTGAACGCTTTGTCGTATCTATTTCTGTCTAAGATTTTTTCACAAAATAGAAAATTCAGCTAGTTTAACGTGGGCATTGGATTCATTTCATTCTGAGCTCTAAACCAAACATTACGGACGATTTAAGGTGGACATGCCAAGTTGATCCGCCAGTTAAAGTGTAATATTCTAAACTAATCATTGCTGCACATTGAGTAAAGGCTTATAAATGAAATGTAGTGCATGGCATCACACAGTTTTTGCTGGATTGGATTATTTGAATGCCTATTTGTATCTATTTCTTTCTCAAAGTTTCTCACAATATAAAAAATTGAGGTAGCTTAATGTGGGCATTGGTTTCGTGTCATTCTGAGCTCTAAATCAAAAGTTACAGACGATTTAGTGCAGACATGTCAAGTTGATCGGTAAATTAAAGTGATCATTCTAAATTGATCACTGGTGCTCACTGAGTAAAGGCATATAAATGAGTCATAATGCATGGCATCACGCAGTTCGGTATAGATTGGATTACATGGACACTTTGTCGTATCTATTGTTGTCTCAAATTTTGTCACAATATAGAATTTGGCTAGCTTTAACGTGGGCATTGGATTCGTGTCATTCTGAGCTCTAAATCAAAAGTTATGGACGATTTAGTGCAGACATGTCAAGTTGATCGGCAAATAAAAATGATCTTTCTTAACTAATCATTGGTGCTCATTGCTTAAAAAGCTTATAAGTGAAGCATAATGCATGTCATCACACACATTTGAATAGATCGGATTATTTAGAAACATTGTCATCTCTATTTCTGTCTATAATTTTGTCAGAATATAGAAAATTGAGGTAGTTTAACGTGGGCATTGGATTCGTTTAATTCTTAGCACTAAATCATAAGTTAAGGACAAATTAGTGCAGACATGTAAAGTTGCTAGGCCAGTTAAAGTGATCATTCTAGACTGATCATTGGTGCTGATAAAGTAAATGTTTATAAATGAAGCATAAAGCATGGCATTACGAAGTTCCGGGTAGATTGGATTACTTGGACGCTCTATCGTCTCTACTTCTATCTCAAATTTTGTCAAAATATAGAAAATTGAGCTAGCTTAACATGGGCATTGGATTCTTACGATTCCAAGGTCTAAATCAAAAGTTACATACGATTTAGTGCGGACATGTCAAGTTCATAGGCCAGTTAATATGATTATTTTTAACTGATAATTCTAGCTCATTAATTAAAAGCTTATAAATGTAGCATAATGAATGCCATCATGCAGTTCGGGATAGATTGGATTACATGGATGCTTTTTCGTACCTATTTTCGTTTTAATTTTTTTCAGAATATAGAAAATTGAGTTATTTTAACATGGCCATTGGATTCGTGTCATTCTTAGCTCTAAATCAATGGTTAAAGACGATTTGGTGCGGACATGTCAATTTGATCATCAAGTTAAAATGATCATTCTTAACTAATTATTGATGCTTATTGAGTAAGGGCTTATAAATGAAAGATAATGCAGGGCATTACACAGTTAGGGATAGATTGAATTACTTGGACGCTTTGTTATATCTAGTTATGTCACAATATAGAAAATTGAACTAGGTAAACGTGGACATTGGATTCGTGTCATTCACAGCTCAAAATCATAAGTTACAGATAATTTAGTGCTAACATGTCAAGTTGATCAGCAAGTTAAAATAATCATTCGTAGCTGATAATTGGTGCTCATTGACTAAAAGCTTATAAATGAAGCATAATCCATAGCATCACACAGTTTGGAATAGATTGGATTACTTGGATGACTTGTCGTGTGAATTTTTGTCTATAACTTTTTCAAAATATAGAAAATTGAGCTAGCTTAACATCGGTATTAGATTCCTGTCAATCTGAGCTCTGAATCATAAGTTACGGGCGATTTAGTGCGGACATGTTAAGTTGATCGGCCAGTTAAAGTGATGATTCTAAACTGATCATTGTTACAGATTAAGTAAACACTTATAAAAGAAGAATAAAGCATGGTATCACGAAAATTTTGGATAGATTGGATTACTTGGATGCTATGTCGTCTATATTTCTATCTCAAATTTTATCAAAATATAGAAAATTGAGCTAGCTTAACGTGTGCATTGGATTCATGTCATTCCGAGGTCTAAATCACAAGTTAAATACAATTTAGTGCGGGCATGTCATGTTTATAGGCTAGTTAATATGACTATTCTAAAGTGATCATTAGTGCTCATTGAGTAAGGGCTAATAAGTTAATCATAATCATGGTATCACGCATTTTTGGTTAGATTGGATTACTTGGACTTTTTTTTGTATCTATTTATGTCTCAAAGTTTTTCAAAATATAAAAAATTGAGCCAGCTTAATGTTAGAATTGGATTCGTGTCATTCTGAGCTCTAAATCAAAAGTTACGAACGAATTAATGCGGACATGTCAAGTTGATCGGCATGTTAAAATGATCAACCTCAACTGATTATTGGTGCCCATAGAGTAAATGCTTATTAATGAAGCATAATGCATGGCGTCACACAGTACGGGATAGAATGGATTACTTGGATGCTTTGTCGTATTTCTTTCTGTCGAAAATTTTGTCACAATATAGAAAATTGAGCTACCTTAACGTGGGCAATTGGATTTGTGTCAGTATGAGCTCTAAATCATAAGTTACGGATGATTTAGTGCGGACATGTCAAGTTGATCGGCCAATTAAAATGATCTTTCTTAACTGATCATTGCTGCCATTGCTCAAAAGCTTATAACTGAAGCATAATGCATGGCATCACGCACTTTGGAATAGATTGGATTATTTAGACACTTTGTCGTCTCTATTTCAGGCTATAATTTTGTCAAAATATAGAAAATTGAGGTAGCTTAACGTGGGCATTGGATTCGTGTCATTCTTAGCTCTAAATCATAAGTTACAAGCAAATTAGTGGGGACATGTGAAGTTGCTAGGCCAGTTAAAGTGATCATTCTAAGCTGATCATTGGTGCTGAAAATGTAAATGCTTATAAATGAAGCATTAAGCATGGCATTACGAAGTTCCGGATAGACTTGATTACTTGAACGCTCTGTCGCCTCTACTTCTATCTCAAATTTTGGCAAGATATAGAAAATTGAGCTAGCTGAACATTGGCATTGGATTCGTGCCATTCCCAGTTTTAAATCAAAAGTTACATACGATTTATTGCGGACATGTCAAGTTGATAGGCCAGTTAATAGGATGCTATGTCGTCTATATTTCTATCTCAAATTTTATCAAAATATAGAAAATTAAGCTAGCTTAACGTGTGCATTGGATTCATGTCATTCCGAGGTCTAAATCACAAGTTACATACAATTTAGTGCGGGCATGTCATGTTTATAGGCTAGTTAATATGACTATTCTAAAGTGATCATTAGTGCTCATTGAGTAAGGGCTAATAAGTTAATCATAATCATGGTATCACGCATTTTTGGTTAGATTGGATTACTTGGACTCTTTTTCGTATCTATTTATGTCTCAAATTTTTTCACAATATAAAAAATTGAGCCAGCTTAATGTTAGAATTGGATTCGTGTCATTCTGAGCTCTAAATCAAAAGTTACGAACGAATTAGTGCGGACATGTCAAGTTGATCGGCATGTTAAAATGATCAACCTCAACTGATTACTGATGCCCATAGAGTAAATGCTTATTAATGAAGCATAATGCATGGCGTCACACAGTACGGGATAGAATGGATTACTTGGATGCTTTGTCGTATTTCTTTCTGTCGAAAATTTTGTCACAATATAGAAAATTGAGCGACCTTAACGTGGGCAATTGGATTTGTGTCAGTATGAGCTCTAAATCATAAGTTACGGATGATTTAGTGCGGACATGTCAAGTTGATCGGCCAATTAAAATGATCTTTCTTAACTGATCATTGCTGCCATTGCTCAAAAGCTTATAACTGAAGCATAATGCATGGCATCACGCACTTTGGAACAGATTGGATTATTTAGACACTTTGTCGTCTCTATTTCAGGCTATAATTTTGTCAAAATATAGAAAATTGAGGTAGCTTAACGTGGGCATTGGATTCGTGTCATTCTTAGCTCTAAATCATAAGTTACAAGCAAATTAGTGGGGACATGTGAAGTTGCTAGGCCAGTTAAAGTGATCATTCTAAGCTGATCATTGGTGCTGAAAAAGTAAATGCTTATAAATGAAGCATTAAGCATGGCATTACGAAGTTCCGGATAGACTTGATTACTTGAACGCTCTGTCGCCTCTACTTCTATCTCAAATTTTGGCAAGATATAGAAAATTGAGCTAGCTGAACATTGGCATTGGATTCGTGCCATTCCCAGTTTTAAATCAAAAGTTACATACGATTTATTGCGGACATGTCAAGTTGATAGGCCAGTTAATAGCTCATTAATTAAAGGCTTATAAATGTAGCATAATGAATGCCATCATGCAGTTTGGGATAGATTGGATTACTTGGACACTTTTTTCGTACCTATTTTTGTTTTAAATTTTTTCAGAATATAGAAAATTGGGTTAGCTTAACATGGGCATTGGATGCGTGTCGTTCTGAGCTCTAAATCAAAATTTACGAACGATTTAGT
>JAEVFF010000532.1:470703-520158 GCA_018901945.1 Pugionium dolabratum
ATATTATATTTTATTTATTACTTTGGAAATACTAATTAAGTTTAATTTTTGATATATGATCAAAGGTCAATTCATGCACTTCCACAGATTCACGTGTCTTTCCTATATGGGCTCAAGAATTAGTTCAAGGTCCGATGAATAAAGCATCCACTTGGCCGATGTATTTTACAACAGGTTATATGTTCCACACGAAGAAACATGGACATAGAAGAAAGACATGTAACTACGGTATTTGTGTGAAGGGGGATAATTACTCAGATGCATCTGATGAAGCTGATTTCTATGGTATTTTAACAGATATCATTCAACTTGAGTATGTCGGACTCCTAAATTTGAAGATCACGCTTTTTAAATGTGAATGGTGCGATCCTACACCCTCGAGAGGTACTCGGAAGTCGGAAAATGGTGTCGTTGATGTCTTATCATCGGGGAAATACTACAAATACGAACCATTTATTCTCGGTACGTACGTATTTGGTAATAATTTACTATATATTTTTCTTACAAATTTATAACTAATTTATATTTCAATACGTACGATGTATCAGCATCTCAAGCAGATCAAGTTTGTTATATTCCCTATCCACACACAAAATCATCATCAAAACAAACATGGCTCAATGTTTTGAAAGTTAATCCAAGATCTAACATTTTGGGGAAATACAAAAACAAAGACGAGATTGGCCTTTTGCAACAAGAAAATGATGAAGACGTAATGCATGATCAAGAGATAGAGGTAGATCGGTTGGTCGATACAGTTAACCATACTGAAGAAATTGATTTCGATGTCGGAGATGCGGAACTAGAAGATGAATTTCAATGTAATATTTCATCTTCAGATGATGACGAGAACGAAGAAATATAATAAATATAGTTATGCTATGTATTTTGTACATATGATTTTTATATAATTTAATGTATTACCAAAATCCATATAAATATAGATTTTTTAAGTAATTGAGACTGATTTGCCACCACTTTGCAACTACATTGGTAATGTGGTCGCATTTCAGTCACAAAAATTTGATGTAGTCGCATATCAGTCGCAAATTAGCGACTGATTTGCGACCACATTCTAAAAATTTGATTTGCGACCACATATGGTAAATTCACATTTCCCCTAAGTATTTTCCACATTTAAAACTTGTATTTCTATTCTATAAGACTACTAACCATTAGAAGTGAAAACATATATTGAAAACCATATTTGTAATGATTTCATATTTAGATAACATTTGGAATGTATATAAGAAGTATAAGGTTAAGTAAATTTGTTAAGGATTTTAAGTAAGTTATTTGAAATTTTGGGAAACGTTATTGTTTTCATAGTAATTGAAAATTTTATAACTTATAATCAATTAATCAATCTTATATAATTATATGCATTCCTCAAAATCTCAAAATTTAGGGTTTAGGGTATTATTTGTGACTAATTTGCCACCACTTTGCAACTGCTTTGGCAATGTGGTTGCATTTCAGTCGCAAATCAGTCGCAAATTCGCGACTGATTTGCAACCACATTCTAAAAATTTGATATGCAGTCGCAAATCAGTCGCAAATTTGCGACTGATTTGCGACCACAGATGGTAAATTTACATTTCCCCTAAGTATTTTCCACTTTTAAAACTTTTATTTCTATTCTATAAGAGTACTAACCATTAGAAGTGATAACATATATTGAAAACAATATTTGTAATGATTTCATATTTAGATAACATTTGGAATGTATATAAGAAGTATAAGGTTAACTAAATTTGTTAAGGATTTTAGGTAACTTATTTGAAAATTTGGGAAATGTTATTGTTTTCATAGTAATTGAAATTTTTATAACTTATAATCAATTAATCAATCTTATATAATTATATGCATTCCTCAAAATCTCAAAATATAGGGTTTATGGTATTATTTGTGACTGATTTGCCACCACTTTGCAACTGCTTTGGCAATGTGGTTGCATTTCAGTCACAAAAATTTGCTGTGGTCACAAATCAGTCGCAAATTTGCGACTAATTTGCGACTACAAGCAATAAATTAAATGTGGTCGCAAATCAGTCGCAGATTTGCGACTGATTTGCGACTACCAATTAATTTGGTGGGAGTTTGAAAAAAACAAAAACGTTCAAACTCCCACCAAATTAATGTGGTCGCAAATCAGTGGCAAAAAACATGTGGTCGCAAATCAGTCGCAAATTTGCGAGTGATTTGCGACTACGAATTAATTTGGAGGGAGTTTGAACATTTTCGTTTCCCACCAAATTAATTGGTAGTCGCAAATCAGTCGCAAATTTGTGACTGATTTGCGACCACATATTTTTTGCCACTGATTTGCGACCACATCCGTGGTCGCAAAAAAACCTATAAATACCCAAAGATTTTCCCTCATTTTTCACAAATCTCTCAAAACTTCTTTATCAAAATCCCTCAAAAACACTTTCTAAACACTTCCTAAAAACACAATTTCTAAAAATGGCAAGTAGTGGTAGGTCGTTGAGAGGTCGTGGAAGACGATCTTTTGGATCGTCTTCCGGCCGAGGAACCTCTTTGGCCTCCTCGAACCCTTCACCATCCGCTAATAGAGCGGCATCGTGCCTCCCTCCCCAATACAATTTTGTTCCTCACTCCGTTCCTGAAACCCAAACACCTCCACGGTTTCAGGAATCGGATGAACATGAGGAGGAACAAATTTCCGATTGCAAAACGGGAACGGATGAACAAACTATCACTCTTGATAGTTTGTTACAAACTCCAGGCCGCGAACAGTATTTGACTGTGCTTTCTCCAGAAGCGGCTCCAATACAATGTGGTAAGCATTTTTTATAAATACCAAATTTTTTTAATAAATATTTATTAAAATTGAAATTATATTAATATAAATTTAAATTTTTTTAATAAATATTAGGTTTGACCGCGATAACAGGGCTATTACTCATCAAATCGCAAAAATTTTGAAAAATAAATTTGACGGTCCGTACTACAGTTGGACCGTCGTACCTCCTGAGAGGCAGGAGAAATATTTCGTAGAATTTGCGGTAAGTATTGTTTTATAAATGTGTAAATATTTTATAAAATATAAAAATATATACTAATATTTTTTAACTCAATTTCAAGCAATCGTACACCTGGGATCCTCTGATCACCCCGGTGGTACGAAAAGAGTTCGAGGCCGTCTGCGTAAGGTGGATGAAAGGGATGGTGAGCACGGTTCATACAACCGGAAAATGTCCCAGATGGATTTCCCCAAGTTTGTACAATATTATGACAGCATATTGGGCAACAGAAACATCTACCGAGAGGAGTACGAAATCCTCTCATAACCGCAACTCCGCTCGGGATGGTCTTGGCCCACATAAACATTTATCGGGCCAAAAATCTTACATTCAGGTCCAGCAGGAAATGGTAAGTAAAAATTTTTTTTTTAATTAATATTTTTTCTCACAATTAAGTAATATTTTAATATCTGTGAAGGAACATAATTTGGGACGACTAGTCTCAATAGGTGAGGTCTTTATAAAGACTCACACAAGACCGGATGGTTCGTATGTAGATTTGTAAGCAAAACAAATCTGTGAAGCATACGAACGAAACATCCAAGAGAAGATGGCGATCGTGGAGGTCGATCCAACAGAAACATCCGATGGAACCTCCCGTCCAATTGAGCTGACTCAAGCACAGAAGAATGAGATCTTCTTACAGGTAAAAGAAAATTTTCAAACTTTTTTCTTTTAATATATTTTCCTAATTAAAAAATAATTACATTTATTATTTAATTTACGTTTTCGTAATTTTATAGTCATCTGTTCCTGATGAACGAGGCCGTCTTTATGGACTCGGTAGCCTCAACCGCATACAGTCTACAGGTAGAAGTAGTGGGGTACAAACCCATTCACCCGAGTACGTTATGCTTCAAGAACAAAACGCGTTGATTAAAGCACAAAACGCGCAGATGATGGAAAAATGTGAGAAGATTGAAGAGCTCAACAGAGAAAACCAGAAGAAGATCTCGAGCTTGGAGATGCTCCTCGGATATATCCAACGGACGGATCCCGCATTCGCCTCCTTTATGCGGGATAACGATTGCACAGGGGAACCATCGATGGCTCCGCCCACCACCCCATTTTCGCCATCAGATTTCCAATTTCCGCCACCGGACAATTAGATTTTTTTTTATGTATTAAAAATTTTTCAATAATAAATGTTATAATTTTAAATTTGTATATCTTTTTATTCAATATTTAGTTTACATATTTTTCATTTAATATTATAATATTTTTAATTAATTAATAAAAATTAATAAATATTATAATAAATATTATAATAATATTTTAAACCAATTATATTAATAATTAATCTAAATTATTTTATTAATATTTCGAATTTCAAATAATTAATTTTATTATTGAAATTAATTTCCAAAATTATTATTGAAATTTAAATTTTTAAATATTATTTTACATTTTTTTAAAATAATTTAAAAAATATTAATATTATATTTCACTAATATACAAAATTATTTCAATAATAAAAAAATATACTATTTTTTTTAAATCTAATTACGGTGTAGTCGCAAATTAGTCCTAAATCAGTCGCAATTTTTGCCACCGATTTGCGACTCCTACATACATGTGGTCGCAAATCAGTCACAAAATATTGTGACTGATTTGCGACTGCGAGCTAATTAGTTTTGGCTAAAATTAGTCGCAAAATTAGTCGCAAAATAACCACTATGCCCGTGGTCGCAAATCAGTCGCAAATGTGCGACTGATTTGCGAATAATTTTTTTTTGCGACTATTATTTTGCGACCACATCACGTGGTCGCAAAGTAGTCGCAAAATACAGTTTTGCGACTACTTTGCGACCACTTCCGTGGTCGCAAAACGGCTGTTTTCTTGTAGTGATGGCATCACGCATTTCGGGATGGATTGGATTACATGGACGCTTTGTCATAGCTATTTATGCCTCAAAGTTTGTCACAATATACAAAATTGAGCTAGCATAACGTGGGCATTGGATTCGTGTCAGTCTGAGCTCTAAATCATAAGTTACGGACTATTTAGTGCGGACATGTAATGTTGATCGGCATGTTAAAATGATCATTCTTAATGGATCAGTGGTACTGATAAAGTCAACGCTTATAAATGAAGCATAATGCAGTTTTGGCTAGATAGGATTACTTGAACGGTTTTTGTATCTATTTATGTCTCAAATTTTGTCACAATATAGAAAATTTAGCTAGCTTAAAATGGGCATTGGATTCCTGTTATTCTGATCTGTAAATCAAAAGTTACGGAGGATTTAGTGCGGACATGTCAAGTTGATCGCGTAGTTAAAGTGATCATTCTATAGTGATCATTGGAGCTCATTAAGTAAAAGCTTATAAATGAAACTTAAATCATGGCATCACACAGTTTGGAATCGGTTGGATAACTTGGACGCTTTGTCGAATCTAATTCGGTCAAAAATTTTGTCACAGTATGAAAGATTGAGTTTGCCTAACGTGGGCATTGGTTCGTGTCATTCTGAACTCGAAATCAAAAGTTATAGAAGATTTTGTGCGGACATGTCAAGTTGATCGGCCAGTTAAAGTGATCATTCTAAACTAATCGTTGGTGCTCATTGAGTAAAGGCTTATAAATGAAGCATAATGCATGACATCACACAGTTTTGGCTACATTGGATTACTTGAATGCATTTTCGTACTTGTTTCTGTCTCAAATTTTTTCACAATATAGAAAGTTTGAGCTAGTTTCACAGGGCCATTGGATTCGTCTCAATCTGAACTCTAAATCAAAAGTTACAGACGATTTAATGTGTACATGTCAAGTTGATCGGCCAGTTAAAGTGATCATTCTAAACTAATCATTGGTGCTCATTGAGTAAAGGCTTATAAATAAAGCATAATGCATGGTATCACGCAGTTCGCGATAGATTCGATTACATGGACGCTTTGCCGTACCTGTTTATGTCACAAATTTTGTCACAATATAGAAAATTGAGCTACCTTAATGTGGCATTGGATTCGTGTCATTATGAGGTATAAATCATAAGTTACGGACGATTTAGTGCGGACATGCCAAGATGATCGGCCTGTTAAAGTGATCATTCTTAAGTGATCATTGGTACTCATTGAGTAAAGGCTTCTAAAAGAAACATAATGCATGGCATCACGCGGTTTTCGCCAGATTGGATTACTTGAAAGTATTTACGTATCTGTTTTTGTCTTAAATTTTGTCACAATACAGAATATTTAGCTACATTAACGTGGGCATTGG
Organism: Pugionium dolabratum; assembly: GCA_018901945.1. Taxonomy (NCBI): domain Eukaryota; kingdom Viridiplantae; phylum Streptophyta; class Magnoliopsida; order Brassicales; family Brassicaceae; genus Pugionium; species Pugionium dolabratum. The sequence goes on from JAEVFF010000532.1 coordinate 476,974, forward strand.
ATTCCTGTCATTCTGAGCTCTAAATCAAAATTTACAGACGATTTATTGTGGATATTTCAAGTTGATCGAGCACTTAAATTGATCATTTAAACTGATCATTAGTGCTCATTGAGTAAAGGCTTATAAATGAAGCATAAATCATGGGATCACGTAGTTTTGGCTAGATTGGATTACTTCAATGGTTTTTCGTATCTATTTTGGTCTCACATTTTGTCCCAATATAGAAAATTGAGTTAACTAAACATGGGCATTGGATTCGGGTTATTCTGAGCTCTAATTCAAATGTTACGGATGATTTATTGCGGACATGTCAAGTTGATCGCTTAGTTAAAGTGATCTAAACTGATCACTGGTGCTCATTGAGTAAAAGCTTATAAATGAAGCATGGTGCATGGCATCACACAGTTTTGGCTAGCTTCACGTGGGTATTGGATTTGTGTCAGTTTGAACTCTAAATCATAAGTTAGGAACGATTTCATGCAGACATATCAAGTTGATTGGCCAGTTAAAGTGATCATTTTAAACTGATTATTGTTGCTCATTGAGTAAAGGCTTATAAATGAAGCATAGTGCATGGCATCACACAGTTCGGGATAGATTGGATTACATGGATGCTTTGTCGTATCTATTTATGTCTAACATTTTGTCACAATAAAAAAAATTGGGGTATCTTAACGTGGGCATTGGATTCGTGTCATTTTGATCTCTAACTCAAAAGTTATGCACGATTTAGTGCGGACATGTCAAGTTGATCGGCCTGTTAAAGTGATCATTCTAAACTGATCATTGGTGCTCATTGAGTAAAGGCTCATAAGTGAAACATAATTCATGATATCACGTAGTTTTAGAAAGTTTTTATTACTTGGAGGACTTGTTGAAGTATTTTAGTCTTAAAATTTATCACAATATAAAAAATTAAGCTTGTTTAACGTGTACATTGGATTCGTGTCAATCTGAGCTCTAAATCAAAAGTTACGGACGATTTAGTGCGGACATATCAAGCTGATCGGCCAGTTAAAATGATCATTATAAACTAATCATTGGTGTCCATAGAGTAAAAGCTTATAAAAGAAGCATAAAGCATGGCATCACAAAGTTTGGGATAGATTGGATTACTTGGATGATTTGTCATCTCTATTTCTATCTCAAATTTTGTTAAAATATAGAAAATTAAGCTAGCTTAACGTGGGGATTCGATTCGTATCATTCTGAGCTTTCAATCAAAAGTTACAGATGATTTAGTGCAGACATGTCAAGTTGTTCGGCCAGTTAAAATAATCATTTCTTAACTGATCATTGGTGTTGATAAATTAAATACTTATAAATGAAGCATAATGCATGACATCACACCGTTTTGGCTAGATTGGATTACATGAACGGTTTTCCGTATCTTTTTATGTCTCAAATTTTGTCACAATATAGAAAGTTGAGCTCGCTTTACATGGGCATTGGAGTTCTGTTATTCTGAGCTCTAAATCAAAAGTTACGTACTATTAGTGCGGACATGTCAAGTTGATCACCTAGTTAAAGTGATCATTCCAAAGTGATCATTGGCGCCCATTACGTAAACTCTTAAAAATCAAGCATAAAGCATGGCATCACGCAGTTTGGGATAGATTTGATAACTTGGACGCTTTGTTGTATGTAGTTATGTCAAAATTTTTTGTCACAGTATAAAAGATTGACCAAGCTTTACATGGGCATTGGAATTCTGTAATTCTGAGCTCTAAATCAAAAGTTACGGACAATTTAGTGCGGACATGTCAAGTTGATCGGCCAGTTAAAGTGATCATTCTAAACTAATAATTGGTGCTCATTGAGTAAAGGCTTATAAATGAAGCATAATGCATGACATCATGCAGTTTTGGCTACACTGGATTACTTGAATGCATTTTCGTATCGGTTGCTTTCTCAAATTTTGTCACAATATAGAAAATTTAGCAAATTTAACTTGGGCATTGGATTCGTGTAATTCAGAGCTCTAAATAAAAAGTTATGGACGATTTAGTGCGGATATGTTAAGTTGATTGGCCAGTTAAAGTGATCATTCTAAATTGATTATTGGTGCTCATTGAGTAAAGGCATATAAATGAAACATAATGCATGAGATTGTGCAATTTTGGCTAGACTGGATTAGTTCAATAGTTTTTCGTATTTATTTCTGTCTCAAATTTTGCCACAATATAGAAAATTGAGCTAGCTTACTATGATCATTGGATTCGTGTTATTCTTATATCTAAATCAAAAGTTACGGACGATTTAGTGCGTACATGTCAAGTTCATTGCTTAGTTAAAGTGATTATTCTGAATTGATCATTGGTGCTCATTGATTAAAGGCTTATAAATAAAGCATAATGTATGACATCGCACAATTTTGGCTATATTGGATTACTTTAACGTTTTTTCATATCTATTTCTATCTCAAATTTTGTAACAATATAGAAATTTGAGCTAGCTTAACGTGGGCATTGGATTCGTGTCAGTTTGAGCTCTAAATCATAAGCTACAGACGATTTAATGCGGATATGTCAAGTTGATCGACAAGTTAAAGTGATCATTCTTAACTGACTATTGGTGTTTATTGAGTAAAGGCTTATAAATGAAACATAATGTATGGCATCACGCATTTCGGGATGGATTGGATTACATGGACGCTTTGTCATTGCTATTTATGCCTCAAATTTTGTCACAATATACAAAATTGAGCTAGCATAACGTGGGCATTGGATTCGTGTCAGTCTGAGCTCTAAATCATAAGTTACGGACTATTTAGTGCGGACATGTCATGTTGATCGACATGTTAAAATGATCATTCTTAACGGATCAGTGGTACTGATAAAGTCAACGCTTATAAATGAAGCATAATGCATGGCATCACGCAGTTTTGGCTAGATAGGATTACTTGAACGGTTTTTGTATCTATTTATGTCTCAAATTTTGTCACAGCATAGAAAATTTAGCTAGCTTAAAATGGGCATTGGATTCCTGTTATTCTGATCTGTAAATCAAAAGTTACGCAGGATTTAGTGCGGACATGTCAAGTTGATCACGTAGTTAAAGTGATCATTCTATAGTGATCATTGGAGCTCATTAAGTAAAAGCTTATAAATGAAACATAAAGCATGGCATCACACAGTTTGGAATCGGTTGGATAACTTGGACGCTTTGTCGTATCTAATTCGGTCAAAAAATTTTTCACAGTATGAAAGATTGAGTTAGCCTAACGTGGGCATTGGTTCGTGTCATTCTGAACTCGAAATCAAAAGTTATAGAAGATTTTGTGCGGACATGTCAAGTTGATCGGCCAGTTAAAGTGATCATTCTAAACTAATCATTGGTGCTCATTGAGTAAAGGCTTATAAATGAAGATTAATGCATGACATCACACAGTTTTGGCTACATTGGATTACTTGAATGCATTTTCGTACTTGTTTCTGTCTCAAATTTTTTCACAATATAGAAAATTTGAGCTAGTTTCACAGGGCCATTGGATTCGTGTCAATCTGAACTCTAAATCAAAAGTTACAGACGATTTAATGTGTACATGTCAAGTTGATCGGCCAGTTAAAGTGATCATTCTAAACTAATCATTGGTGCTCATTGAGTAAAGGCTTATAAATAAAGCAAATGCATGGTATCACGCAGTTCGCGATAGATTCGATTACATGGACGCTTTGCCGTATCTACTTATGTCACAAATTTTGTCACAATATAGAAAATTGAGCTACCTTAATGTGGCATTGGATTCATGTCATTATGAGCTATAAATCATAAATTACGGACGATTTAGTGCGGACATGCCAAGATGATCGGCCTGTTAAAGTGATCATTCTTAAGTGATCATTGGTCCTCATTGAGTAAAGGCTTATAAATGAAACATAATGCATGACATCACGCTGTTTTGGCCAGATTGGATTACTTGAACGCATTTACGTATCTGTCTCTGTCTCAAATTTTGTCACAATACAGAAAATTTAGCTACATTAACGTGGGCATTGGATTCGTGTCATTCTGAGCTCTAAATCAAAATTTACAGACGATTTATTGTGGATATTTCAAGTTGATCGAGCACTTAAATTGATCATTTAAATTGATCATTGGTGCTCATTGAGTAAAGGCTTATAAATGAAGCATAAATCATGGGATCACGTAGTTTTGGCTAGATTGGATTACCTCAATGGTTTTTCGTATCTATTTCGGTCTCACATTTTGTCCCAATATAGAAAATTGAGCTAACTTAACATGGGCATTGGATTCGGGTTATTTTGAGCTCTAATTCAAACGTTACGGATGATTTAGTGCGGACATGTCAAGTTGATCGCTTAGTTAAAGTGATCTAAACTGATCACTGGTGCTCATTGAGTAAAGGCTTATAAATGAAGCATGGTGCATGACATCACACAGTTTTGGCTAGCTTCACGTGGTATTGGATTCGTGTCAGTTTGAACTCTAAATCATAAGTTAGGAACGATTTAATGCGGACATATTAAGTTGATTGGCCAGTTAAAGTGATCATTTTAAACTGATTATTGTTGCTCATTGAGTAAAGGCTTATAAATGAAGCATAATGCATGGCATCACACAGTTCGGGAGAGATTGGATTACATGGATGCTTTGTCGTATCTATTTATGTCTCACAGTTTGTCACAATAAAAAAAATTGGGGTATCTTAATATGGGTATTGGATTCGTGTCATTTTGATCTCTAACTCAAAAGTTATGCACGATTTAGTGCGGATATGTCAAGTTGATCGGCCTGTTAAAGTGATCATTTTAAACTGATCATTGGTGCTCATTGAGTAAAGGCTCATAAGTGAAACATAATTCATGATATCACGTAGTTTTAGAAAGATTTTATTACTTGGAGGACTTGTTGAAGTATTTTAGTCTTAAAATATAAAAAATTAAGCTTGTTTAACGTGTATATTGGATTCGTGTCAATCTGAGCTCTAAATTAAAAGTTACGGACGATTTAGTGCGGACATGTCAAGGTGATCGGCCAGTTAAAATGATCATTATAAACTAATCATTGGTGTCCATAGAGTAAAAGCTTATAAAAGAAGCATAAAGCATGGCATCACAAAGTTTGGGATAGATTGGATTACTTCGATGCTTTGTCATCTCTATTTCTATCTCAAATTTTGTTAAAATATAGAAAATTAAGCTAGCTTAACGTGGGGATTCGATTCGTTTCATTATGAGCTTTAAATCAAAAGTTACAGATGATTTAGTGCAGACATGTCAAGTTGTTCGGCCAGTTAAAATGATCATTTCTTAACTGATCATTGGTTTTCATTGATTAAAAGCTTATAAATGAAGCATAATGCATGACATCACACAGTTTGAGATAGATTGGATTACTTGGACGCTTTTTAGTCTCAAATTTTGTCTCAAACTTTGTCACAATATAGAAAATTGAGCTAGCTAGGTGTGGGCATTGGATTTGTGTCAATTCTAAGATATAAATCAAAAGTTACGGACGATTTCATTTGGACATGTCAAGTTATCGGCCACCAAAAATGATATTGATCATTGGTGCTCATTAAGTAAATGCTTATAAATGAAGCATAATCCATGGCATCACGCAGTCTGGGATAGATTGGATTAGTTGGACGCTTTATCTTATCTATTTATGTCTGTAATTTTGTCACAATATAGAAAATTGAAATAGATTTACGTGGGCATTAGATTCGTGTCATTTTGATATCTACGGACATGTCAAGTTGAGTTTCTAGTTAAAGTGATCATTATAAACTGATCACTGGTGCTCACTGAGTAAAGGCTTATAAATGAAGCAAATGCATGGCATCACGCAGTTCATGATAAATTGGATTACTTGGACGATTTGTTATATCTTTTTCTGTATCAAATTTTCTCAAAATATAGAATATTGAGCTAGCTTAACCTGTGCATTGGATTCGTGTTATTTTGAGGTATAAATCAAAAGTTATGGACGATTTAATGTAGACATTTCAAGTTGATCCGCCTGTTCAAATGAACAATCTAAACCAATCAATGGTGCTCACTGACTAAAGGCTTATAAATGAAGCATAATGCATAGAATCACGCAGTTCATGATAGATTGGATTACTTCAACACTTTGTCGTATCTATTTCTGTCGAAAATTTTGTCACAATATAGAAAACTGAGCTAACTTAATGTGGCCATTGGATTCGTGTCATACTGAGCTCTAAATAAAAAGTTAAGGACGATTTAGTGCGGATATGTCAAGTTGATCGGCTAGTTAAATGATCAGTGTTAACTGATCATTGGTGCTTATTGAGTAAATGCTTATAAATGAAACATAATGCCTTGCATCACATAGTTCGGGATAAATTGGATTATTTGGACGCTTTGTCATCTCTATTTCTGTCTATAATTTAATCAAAATATAGAAAACTAAGCTAGATTAACGTGAGCATTGGATTCGTGTAACTCTGAACACTAAATCAAGAGTTAAGGACGATTTAGTGCAGACATGTCAAGTTGATCGGCCAGTTAAAGTGATCATTCTAATCTAATCATTGGTGCTCATTGAGTAAAGGTTTATAAATGAAGCCTAATGCATGGCATCACGCAGTTCGGGATAGATTGGATTACATGGATGCGTTGTCGTATCTATTTATGTCTCACATTTTGTCACAATAAAAAAATTGATGTATCTTAACGTGGGCATTAGATTCGTATCATTTTGATCTCTTAATCAAACGTTATGGATGACTTAGTGCGGACATGTCAAGTTGATTGGCCTGTTAAAGTGATCATTCTAAACTGATCATTGGTGCTCGTTGAGTAAAGGCTCATAAGTGAAACATAATACATGATATCACGTTGTTTTAGAAAGATTTTATTACTTGGAGGACTTGTTGAAGTATTTTAGTCTTAAAATTTGTCACAATATAAAAAATTAAGCTTGTTTAAAGTGGACATTGGATTCATGTCAATCTTAGCTCTAAATCAAAAGTTACGGACGATTTAGTGCGAAATGTCAAGCTGATCGGCCAGTTAAAATGATCATTATAATCTAATCATTGGTGTCCATAGAGTAAAGGCTTATAAAAGAAGCATAAAGCATGGCATCAAAAAGTTTGGGATAGATTGGAATACTTGGATGCTTTGTCATCCCTATTTCCATCTCAAATTTTGTTAAATATAGAAAATTGTGCTAGCTTAACATGGGGATTCGATTCGTATCATTCTGAGCTTTAAATCAAAAGTTACGTACGATTTAGTGCAGACATGTCAAGTTGTTCGACCAGTTAAAATGATCATTCTTAACTGATCATTGGTTTTCATTATTTAAAAGCTTATAAATGAAACATAATGCATAACATCACGCAGTTTGAGATAGATTGGATTACTTGGACGCTTTGTTGTCTCTATTTTTGTCTCAAATTTTGTCACAATATAGAAAATTAAGCTAGCTAGGCGTGGGCATTGGATTCGTGTCAATTCTAAGATACAAATCGAAAGTTACGCACGATTTAATGTGGACATGTCAAGTTAATCGGCCACCAAAAATGATATTGATCATTGGTGCTCATTAAGTAAATTCTTATAAATGAAGCATAATCGATGCCATCACGCAGTCTGGGATAGATTGGATTAGTTGGACGCTTTGTCTTATCTATTTATGTCTATAATTTTGTCACAATATAGAAAATTGAAATAGATTTACGTGGGCAATGGATTCGTGTCATTCTGATCTCTAAATAAAAACTTACGGACGATTTAGTGCAGATATGTCAAGTTGAATTGCTAGTTAAAGTGATCATTATAAACTGATCACTGGTGCTGACTGAGTAAAGGCTTATAACTGAAGCGAATGCATGGCATCACGCTGTTCAGGATAAATTGGATTACTTGGACGCTTTGTAATATCTTTTTCTGTATAAAATTTTGTCAAAATATAGAATATTGAGCTAGCTTAACGTGGGCATTGGATTCGTGTCATTATGAGGTACAAATTAAAAGTTATGGACGATTTAGTGCAGTAATGTCAAGTTGATCCGCCTGTTCAAATGAACATTCTAAACCAATCAGTGGTGTTCACTGACTAAATGATTATAAATGAAGCATAATGCATAGAATCATGCAGTTCATGATAGATTGGATTACTTGGACACTTTGTCGTACCTATTTCTGTCTCAAATTTTGTCACAATATAGAAATCTGAGCTAGCTAAACGTGGGCATTGGATTCGTGTCATTCTGAGCTCCAAATCATAAGTTATAGATGATTTAGTGCGGACATGTCAAGTTGATCAGCAAGTTAAAATGATCATTCTTAACTAATAATTGGTGCTCACTAATTAAAACCTTAAAAATGAAGGATAATGCATAGCATCACACAGTTTGGGATAGATTGGATTACTTGGATGATTTGTCGTCTCGATTTTTGTCTATAATTTTTTCAAAATATAGAAAATTGAGCTAGCTTAACCTGGGAATTTGATTCGTGTCATTTTGAGCACTAAATCATAAGTTACGGACGATTTAGTGCGAATATGTCAAGTTGATCGGCCCGTTAAAGTGATCATTCTAAATTGATCATTGGTACAGATGAAGTAAACACTTATAAAAGAAGAATAAATCATGGTATCACGAATTTTGGGATAGGTTGGATTACTTGGATGCTATGTCGTCTCTATTTCTGTCTCAAATTTTGTTAAAATATAGAAAATTGAGTTAGCTTAACGTTGGCATTGGATTCATGTCATTCCGAGGTCTAAATCAAAAGTTACATACAATTTAGTGCGAACATGTCATGTTGATAGGCCAGTTAATATGACTATTCTAAACTGATCACTTGTGCTCATTGAGTAAGGGCTTATAAGTTAAGCATAATCATGGTATCACGCAGTTTTGGTTAGATTGGATTACTTGGATGCTTTTTCGTATCTATTTCTGTCTCAAATTTTGTCACAATATATAAAATTGAGCTAGCTTAACGTGGCCATTGGATTCGTGTCGTACGAAGCTCTAAAAAAAAGTTAAGGACGATTTAGTTCGGATATGTAAAGTTGATCGGCTAGTTAAAATGATCAGTCTTAACTGATCATTGGTGCTTATTCAGTAAATGTTTATAAATGAAACATAATGCTTGGCATCACACAGTTCAAAATATATTGGATTTCTTGGACGCTTTGTCGTCTCTATTTCTGTCTATAATTTTATCAAAATATAGAAAACTAAGCTAGCTTAACATGAGCATTGGATTCGTGTAATTCTGAGCACTAAGTCAAGAGCTAAGGACGATTTAGTGTGGACATATCAAGTTGATCGGCCAGTTAAAGTGATCATTCTAATCTGATCATTGGTGCTCATTGAGTAAAGGCTTACAAATGAAGCATAATATATGGCATCACGCAGTTTTGGCTAAATTGGATAACTTGGACACTTTTTCGTATCTATTTTGGTCTCAAATTTTGTAACAATATTAAAAATTGGGCTAGCTTAACGTGGGAACTGGATTCGTGTCATTCAGAGCTCTAAATCAAAAGTTATGGATGATTTTGTGCGGACATGTCATGTTGGTAGGCCACTTAATATGACTACTCTAAACTGATCATTAGTGCTCATTGAGTAAGAGCTTATAAGTTAAGCATAATCATGGCAACATGCAGTTTTAGCTAAATTGGATTACTTGGACACTTTTTCGTATCTATTTCTATCTCAAATTTTCTCACAATATTGAAAATTTGGCTCGCTTAACGTGGGAATTGGATTTGTGTCATTCACAGCTCTAAATCAAAACTTATGGACAATTTTATGCGGATATGTCAAATTGATCGGCCAGTTAAAGTGATCATTCTAAACTGATCATTGGTGGTCATTAAGTAAAGGCTTATAAATGTAACATAATACATGCCATCATGCAGTTCGGAATAGATTGGATCACTTGGACGCTATGTCGTATCTATTTCTCATAAATTTGTAACAATACAGAAAATTGAGTCAGCTTAACGTGGGCACTGGATTTGTGTCATTATGAGCTCTAAATCAAAAATTAAGGATGATTTAGTGTGGATATGTCAAGTTGATCGGCTAGTTAAAATTATCAGTCTTAACTGATCATTGGTGCCTATTGAGTAAATGCTTATAAATAAAACATAATGCCTTGCATCACATAGTTTGGGATAAATTGGATTATTTGACGTTTTGTCATCTCTATTTCTGTCTATAATTTAATCTAAATATAGAAAACTAAGCTAGATTAACGTGAGCATTGGATTCGTGTAACTCTGAACACTAAATCAAGAGTTAAGGACGATTAGTGCAGACATGTCAAGTTGATCGGCCAGTTAAAGTGATCATTCTAATCTAATCATTGGTGCTCATTGAGTAAAGGTTTATAAATGAAGCCTAATGCATGGCATCACGCAGTTCGGGATAGATTGGATTACATGGATGCTTTGTCGTATCTATTTATGTCTCACACTTTGTCATAATAAAAAAGTTGATGTATCTTAACGTGGGCATTAGGTTCGTATCATTTTGATCTCTAAATCAAACGTTATGGATGATTTAGTGCGGACATGTCAAGTTGATTGGCCTGTTAAAGTAATCATTCTAAACTGATCATTGGTGCTCGTTGAGTAAAGGCTCATAAGTGAAACATAATACATGATATCACGTTGTTTTAGAAAGATTTTATTACTTGGAGGACTTGTTGAAGTATTTTAGTCTTAAATTTTGTCACAATATAAAAAATTAAGCTTGTTTAATGTGGACATTGGATTCGTGTCAATCTGAGCTCTAAATCAAAAGTTACGGACGATTTAGTGCGGAATGTCTAGCTGATCGGCCAGTTGAAATGATCATTATAATCTAATCATTGGTGTCCATAGAGTAAAGGCTTATAAAAGAAGCATAAAGCATGGCATCACAAAGTTTGGGATAGATTGGATTACTTGGATGCTTTGTCATCTCTATTTCCATCTCAAATTTTGTTAAATATAGAAAATTGTGCTAGCTTAACATGGGGATTCGATTCGTATCATTCTGAGCTTTAAATCAAAAGTTACGTACGATTTAGTGCAGACATGTCAAGTTGTTCGACCAGTTAAAATGATCATTCTTAACTGATCATTGGTTTTCATTATTTAAAAGCTGATAAATGAAACATAATGCATAACATCACGCAGTTTGAGATAGATTGGATTACTTGGACGCTTTGTTGTCTCTATTTTTGTCTCAAATTTTGTCACAATATAGAAAATTAAGCTAGCTAGGCGGGGGCATTGGATTCGTGTCAATTCTAAGATACAAATCGAAAGTTATGCACAATTTAATGTGGACATGTCAAGTTAATCGGCCACCAAAAATGATATTGATCATTGGTGCTCATTAAGTAAATTCTTATAAATGAAGCATAATCGATGCCATCACGCAGTCTGGGATAGATTGGATTAGTTGGACGCTTTGTCTTATCTATTTATGTCTATAATTTTGACACAATATAGAAAATTGAAATAGATTTACGTGGGCAATGGATTCGTGTCATTCTGATCTCTAAATAAAAACTTACGGACGATTTAGTGCAGATATGTCAAGTTGAGTTGCTAGTTAAAGTGATCATTATAAACTGATCACTGGTGCTGACTGAGTAAAGGCTTATAACTAAAGCGAATGCATGGGATCACGCTGTTCAGGATAAATTGGATTACTTGGACGCTTTGTAATATCTTTTTCTGTATAAAATTTTGTCAAAATATAGAATATTGAGCTAGCTTAACGTGGGCATTGGATTCGTGTCATTATGAGGTACAAATCAAAAGTTATGGACGATTTAGTGTAGTAATGTCAAGTTGATCCGCCTGTTCAAATGAACATTCTAAACCAATCAGTGGTGTTCACTGACTAAATGATTATAAATGAAGCATAATGCATAGAATCATGCAGTTCATGATAGATTGGATTACTTGGACAATTTGTCGTACCTATTTCTGTCTCAAATTTTGTCACAATATAGAAACCTGAGCTAGCTAAACGTGGGCATTGGATTCGTGTCATTCTGAGCTCCAAATCATAAGTTATAGATGATTTAGTGCGGACATGTCAAGTTGATCAGCAAGTTAAAATGATCATTCTTAACTAATAATTGGTGCTCACTAATTAAAACCTTAAAAATGAAGGATAATGCATAGCATCACACAGTTTGGGATAGATTGGATTACTTGGACGATTTGTCGTCTCGATTTTTGTCTATAATTTTTTCAAAATATAGAAAATTGAGCTAGCTTAACGTGGGAATTTGATTCGTGTCATTTTGAGCACTAAATCATAAGTTACGGACGATTTAGTGCGAATATGTCAAGTTGATCGGCCAGTTAAAGTGATCATTCTAAACTGATCATTGGTACAGATGAAGTAAACACTTATAAAAGAAGAATAAAGCATGGTATCACGAATTTTGGATAGGTTGGATTACTTGGATGCTATGTCATCTATATTTCTTTCTCAAATTTTGTTAAAATATAGAAAATTGAGTTAGCTTAACGTGGGCATTGGATTCATGTCATTCCGAGGTCTAAATCAAAAGTTACACACAATTTAGTGCGAACATGTCATGTTGATAGGCCAGTTAATATGACTATTCTAAACTGATCACTAGTGCTCATTGAGTAAGGGCTTATAAGTTAAGCATAATCATGGTATCACGCAGTTTTGGTTAGATTGGATTACTTGGATGCTTTTTCGTATCTATTTCTATCTCAAATTTTGTCACAATATAGAAAATTGAGCTAGCTTAATGTGGCCATTGGATTCGTGTCATACGAAGCTGTAAATAAAAAGTTAAGGACGATTTAGTGCGGATATGTCAAGTTGATCGGCTAGTTAAAATGATCAGTCTTAACTGATCATTGGTGCTTATTCAGTAAATGTTTATAAATGAAACATAATGCTTGGCATCACACAGTTCGGAATATATTGGATTTCTTGGACGCTTTGTCGTCTCTATTTCTGTCTATAATTTTATCAAAATATAGAAAACTAAGCTAGCTTAACATGAGCATTGGATTCGTGTAATTCTGAGCACTAAGTCAAGAGCTAAGGACGATTTAGTGTGAACATATCAAGTTGATCGGCCAGTTAAAGTGATCATTCTAATCTGATCATTGGTGCTCATTGAGTAAAGGCTTACAAATGAAGCATAATATGTGGCATCACGCAGTTTTGGCTAAATTGGATAACTTGGACACTTTTTCGTATCTATTTTGGTCTCAAATTTTCTAACAATATTAAAAATTGGGCTAGCTTAACGTGGGAACTGGATTCATGTCATTCAGAGCTCTAAATCAAAAGTTATGGATGATTTTGTGCGGACATGTCATGTTGGTAGGCCACTTAATATGACTACTCTAAACTGATCATTAGTGCTCATTGAGTAAGAGCTTATAAGTTAAGCATAATCATGGCATCATGCAGTTTTAGCTAAATTGGATTACTTGGAAACTTTTTCGTATCTATTTCTATCTCAAATTTTCTCACAATATTGAAAATTTGGCTCGCTTAACATGGGAATTGGATTCGTGTCATTCATAGCTCCAAATCAAAACTTATGGACAATTTTATGCGGACGTGTCAAATTGATCGGCCAGTTAAAGTGATCATTCTAAACTGATCATTGGTGGTCATTAAGTAAAGGCTTATAAATGTAACATAATACATGCCATCATGCAGTTCGGAATAGATTGGATCACTTGGATGCTTTGTCGTATCTATTTCTCATAAATTTGTAACAATACAGAAAATTGAGTTAGCTTAACGTGGGCACTGGATTCGTGTCATTATGAGCTCTAAATCAAAAATTAAGGACGATTTAGTGTGGATATGTCAAGTTGATCGGCTAGTTAAAATTATCAGTCTTAACTGATCATTGGTGCTTATTGAGTAATTGCTTATAAATGAAACATAATGTCTGGCATCACACAGTTTGGGATAGATTGGATTATTTGGACGCTTTGTCGTCTCTATTTCTGTCTATAATTTTATCAAAATATAGAAAACTAAGCTAGCTAAACGTGGGCATTGGATTCTTGTCATTCTTAGCTCTAAATCATAAGTTACGGACGAATTAGTGCGAACATGTAAAGTTGCTAGGCCAGTTAAAGTGATCATTCTAAACTGATCATTGCTGCTGATAAAGTGAATGCTTATAAATGAAGCATAAAGCATGGCATTACAAATTTCTAGGTAGATTGGACTACTTGGACGCTCTGTCGTCTCTACTTCTATCTCAAATTTTATCAAAATATAGAAAATTGAGCTAGCTTAACATGGGCATTGGATTCGTGCCATTCCAAGGTCTAAATCAAAAGTTACATACGATTTAGCGCGGACATGTCAAGTTGATAGGCCAGTTAATATGATTATTCTAAACAGATAATTCTAGCTCATTAATTCAAAGCTTATAAATGTAGCATAATGAATGCCATCATGCAGTTCGGGATAGCTTGGATTATTTGGATGCTTTGTCTTCTCTATTTCTGTCTATAATTTTATCAAAATATAGAAAACTAAGCAAGCTAAACGTGGGCATTGGATTCGTGTCATTCGGAGCTCCAAATCATAAGTTATAGATGATTTAGTGCGGACTTGTCAAGTTGATCAGCATGTTAAAATGATCATTCTTAACTAATAATTGGTGTTCATTGATTAAAAGCTTTAAAATGAAGGATAATGCATAGCATCACACAGTTTGGGATAGATTGGATTACTTGGACAATTTTTCGTCTCTATTTTTGTCTATAATTTTTTGAAAATATAGAAAATTGAGCTGGCTTAACGTGGGAATTGGATTCGTGTCATTTTCAGCACTAAATCATAAGTTACGGACGATGTAGTGCGAACATGTCAAGTTGATCGGCCAGTTAAAGTGATCATTCTAAACTGATCATTGGTACAGATTAAGTAAAGATTTATAAAAGAAGAATAAAGCATGGTATCACGAAATTTGGGATAGATTGGATTACTTGGATGCTATGTCGTCCCTATTTCTACCTTAAATTTTGTTAAAATATAGAAAATTGAGCTAGTTTAACGTGGGCATTGGATTCATGTCATTCCGAGGCCTAAATCAAAAGTTACATACAATTTAGTGCAGACATGTAATGTTGATAGGCCAGTTAATATGACTATTCTAAACTGATCATTAGTGCTCATTGAGTAAGGGCTTATAAGTTAAGCATAATCACGGTATCACGCAGTTTTGGTTAGATTGGATTACATGGATGCTTTTTCGTATCTATTTCTATCTCAAATTTTGTCACAATATAGAAAATTGAGCCAGCTTAACGTGGGCATTGGATTCTTGTCATTCTGAGCTTTAAATCAAAAGTTACGAATGATTTAGTGCGGACATGTCAAGTTGGTCGGCCGGTTAAAATGATCAATCTTAACTGATCATTGGTGCCCATAGAGTAAAGGGTTATAAATGAAGCATAATGCATCGCATCACGTAGTACGGGATAGACTGGATAACTTGGATGCTTTGTCGTATTTATTTGTGTCTTAAATTTTGTCACAATACAGAAAATTGAGCTAGATTAACGTGGGCATTAGATTCGTGTCAGTGTGAGCTCTAAAACATAAGATACGCATGATTAAGTTCAGACATGTCAATTTTATCGACCAATTAAAATGATCTTTCTTAACTGATCATTGCTGTTTAATTCTTAAAAGCTTATAAGTGAAGCATAATGCATGGTCACGCACTTTGGAATAGATTGGATTATTTAAACACTTTGTCGTCTCTATTTCAGTCTATAATTTTGTCAAAATATAGAAAATTTAGGTAGCTTAACGTGGGCATTGGATTCGTGTCATTCTTAGCTCTAAATCATAAGTTACGGGCGAATTAGTGGGAACATGTAAAGTTGCTAGGCGAGTTAATGTTATCATTCTAAACTGATCATTGGTGCTGATAAAGTAACTGCTTATAAATGAAGCATAAAGCATGGCATTACGAAGTTCCGGATAGACTGGATTACTTGGACGCTTTGTCGTCTCAACTTCTATCTCAAATTTTTTCAAAATATAGAAAATTGAGATAACTTAACATGGGCATTGGATTCGTGCCATTCCAAGGTCTAAATCAAAAGTTACATACGATTTATTGCAGACATGTCATGTTGATAGGCCAGCTAATATGATTATTCTAAACTGATCATTCTAGCTCATTAATTAAAGGCTTATAAATGTAGCATAATGAATGCCATCATGCAGTTTGGGATAGATTGGATTACTTGGATGCTTTTTCGTACCTATTTTTGTTTTAAATTTTTTCCAGAATATAGAAAATTTAGTTAGCTTAACATGGGCGTTGGATTCGTGTTATTCGGAGCTCTAAATCAAAAGTTACGAACGATTTAGTGCATACATGTCAAGTTGATCGGATAGTTAAAATGATTATTCTGAACTGAGCATTGGTGCTCATTGAGTAAAGGCTTATAAATGAAACATAATCCATGGCATCACGCATTTCGGGATAGATTGGATTACTTGGATACTTTATCGCATCAATTTCTATCTCAATTTTTGTCACAGTATAAAAATTGAGCTAGTTTAACGTCGGCATTGGATTCATGTCTTTCTCAGCTCTAAATCTAAAGTTACGCACCATTTAGTGTGGAAATGTCAAGTTGATCGGAAAGTTAAAATGATCATTTTAACTTATAATTGGTGCTCATTGATTAAAAGCTTATAAATAAAGCATAATGCATGGCATCCCGTAGTTTGGGATAGATTGGATTAATTGGAAGCTTTGTCGTCTCTAATTCTGTCTATAATATTTTTCAAAATATAGAAATTTCAGCTAGCTTAAGATGGGCATTGGATTCATGTCATTCTGAGCTTTAAATCATAAGTTACAAACGATTTTGTGCGGACATGTCAAGTTGATCGGCCAATTAAAGTGATCATTGGTTCAGATTAAGAAAACGCTTATAAAAGATGCATTACTTGGACACTTTGCGTCTCTATTCCTATAGATTAAAGGCTTGTAAATGAAGCATAATGCATGACATCACCCAGTCCATGATAGGTTCGAATACTTGGATGCTTTTTCATATCTATTTTTTTCTCAAATTTTGTCACAATATAGAAAATTGAGCAAGCTTAACGTGGGCATTGGATTCCTGTCATTCTGAGCTCTAAATCATAAGTTACGGACGATTTAGTGCGGATATGTCAAGTTGATAGGCCTGTTAAACTGATCATTCTAAACTGATCATTGCTGCTCATTGAGCAAAGGGTTATAAATGAAGCAAAATGCATGGCATCACGCAACTTTGGCTACCTTGGATTACTTGAACGCTTTTTTGTATCTATTTCTATCTCAAATTTTGTCACAATATAGAAAATTGAGCTAGCTTAACGTGGGCATTGGATTTGGGTCATTATGAGCTATAAATCAGAAGTTATGGACAATTTAGTGCAAAAATGCCAAGTTGATCGCTTGTTAAATTGATCATTCTAAACTGATCATTGCTGCTCATTGGCTTGTAAATGAAGCATAATGCATGACATCTTGCAGTTTTGGATAGATTTGATTACTTGGAGGACTTGTCGAAAAAGTTTTAGTCTTTAATTTTATCGCAATATAAAACATTGAGCTAGCTTAACATGGGCACTGGATTCGTGTCATTCCGAGGTCTAAATAAAAAGTTATGGACGATTTACAACGGACATCTCAAGTTGATAGATCAGTTAAAATGATCATTCTTAACTGATCTTTGGTGCTCATTGAGTAAAGGCTTATAAATAAAGCATAATGCATGGCATCACGCACTTTGGGATAGATTTGATTACTTGGATGCTTTCTCGTATCTATTTCTGTTTCAAATTTTGTCACAATATAGAAAATTGAGCTAGATTAATGTGGGCATCGGATTCGTCTCATTCTGAGCTTTATATCAAAATTTATGGTCGATTTGGTGCAGACATGTCAAGTTGATCGGCCAGATAAATTGATCATTCTAAACTTATCGTTGGTTGTCATTAAGTAAACACTTATAAATGAAGCATAAAGCATGACATCATGTAGATTGGGATAGATTTAATTACTTGGGCACTTTTTCGTATCTAGTTCTCTTTCAATTTTTTTCAAACCATAAAAGATTGAGCTACCTTAACGTGGGCATTGGTTCGTGTCAGTCTGAGCACTAAATCAAATGTTACAGACGATTTAGTGTGGACATATGAAGTTGATCAGCCTGTTAAAGTGATCATTCTAAACTGATCATTGGTGCTCATTGAGTAAAGGCTTATAAATGAAGCAAAATGCATGGCATCACGTAGTTTTAGCTAACTTGAATTACTTGAATGCTTTTTCGTATCTATTTCGATTTTAAATTTTGTCACAATATAGAAAATTGAGTTAGGTTAATGTGGGCATTGGATTCGTGATATTCTGAGCTTTAAATCAAAAGTTATGGATGATTTAATGCGGAAATGTCAAGTTGATCGCCTAATTGAAGTGATCATTCGAAACTGAGCATTGGTGCTCATTAAGTAAACACTTATAAATGAAGCATACTGCATGATATCACACAGTTCGGAATAGATTGGATTACTTGGACGCTTTGTCGTATCAATATTTGTCTCAAATTTTGTCACAATATAGAAAACATAGCTCGCTTAACGTGGGCATTCGATTCGTATTAATATGTGCTTTAAATCAAATGTTATGGACAATTTAGTGCAGACATGTCAAGTTGATCGACCAGTATTGATCATTCTAAACTGATCATTAATGCTCATTTATTAAAGGCTTGTAAATGAAACATAATGCATGGCATCACATAGTTTTGGAAAGATTTGATTACTTGGAGGACTTGTTTAAGCAATTTTAGTCTTAAAATTTATCACAATATAAAAGAATTGAGCTAGTTTCACGTGGGCATTTGATTCGTATCATTATGTGCTCTAAATCAAAGGTTACAAACGATTTAGTGCGGAAGTGTTAAGTTGATCGACCAGTTAAAGTGATCATTTTAAACTGATCATTGGTGCTCATTGAGTAAAGGCATATAAATGAAGTATAATGCGTGGCATCACGTAGTTCGGGATAGATTGGATTACATGAACGATTTGTCGTATCTAATTCTATCTCAAATTTTTTCATAATATTAAAATGGAGCTAGCTTAAAGTGGGCATTGGATTCGTGTCATTTTAAGCTCTAAATAAAAAGTTACTGACGATTTAGTGCGGACATGTCAAGTTAATCGGCCAGTTAGAGTGATCATTCTAAACTGATAATTTCTGCTCATTGAGTAAAGGCTTATAAATGAAGCATAATGCATTACATCATGCAGTTTGGGATAGATTGGATTATTGGACACTTTGTTGTATCTATTTTTATCCCAAATTTTGTCACAATATAGAAAATTGAGCTAGATTAACGTGAGCCTTGGATTCGTGTCATTCTGAGCTCTTAACATAGGTTACAGATGATTTAGTGCGGAAATGTCAAGTTGATCGGCCAATTATAGGGATCATTCTTAACAGATTTTTGTTGCTCATTGACTAAAGGCTTATAAATGAAGAAAAATGCATGGCATCACGCCGTTTTGGCTAGATTAGTTTACTTGAACGCTTTTTTGTATCTATTTCTCTCTCAAACTTTTTCACAAAATAGAAAATTGAGCTAGCTTAAGGTGGGCATTGGATTCGTGTCATTCTGAGCTCTAATTCAAAAGTTAGGGACGATTTAGTGCGGACATGTCAAGTTGATCGGCCAGTTAAAGTGATCATTCTCAACTGATCATTGGTGCTCATTGAGTAAAGGCTTATAAATGAAGCATATGCATGGCATCACACAGTTTTGGCTAGATTGGATTACTTGAACACTTTTTCTTATCTTTTTGTCTCAAATTTGTCACAATATAGAAAATTGAGCTACCGTAACATGGGCATTGGATTCGTGTTATTCTNATGTCATCATGGAGTATTGGCTAGATTGGATTACTTGAACACTTTTTATATTTATTTCTGACTCAAATTTTGTAACAATATAGAAAATTGAGCTAGCTTAACGTGGGCATTGGATTCGTGTCATTCTGAGCTCTTAATCAAAAGTTAGGGACGATTTAGTGCGGACTTCTCAAGTTGATCGGCCAGTTAAGTTAAAGTGATCATTCTAAAATGATCATTGGTGCTCATTGAGAAAAGGCTTATAAATGAAGCATAATGCATGGCATCACGGAGTATTGGCTAGATTGGATTACATGAACGCTTTTTTATATCTATTTCTGCCTCAAATTTTGTCACAATATAGAACATTGAACTAGCTTAACGTGAGCATTGGATTCGTGACATTCTGAGCTAAAAATCAAATGTTACGAACGATTTAGTGCGATCATTTCAAGTTGATCGGCTAGTTAAAGTGATCATTCTAAACTAATCATTGGTGCTCATTGAGTAAAGCCTTATAAATGATGCATAATGCATGACGTCATGCAGTTCGGGATATATTGGATTACTTGGACGGTTTTTTATATCTATTTCTGCCTCAAATGTTGTCACAATATAGAAAATTGAGCTAGCCTAATGTGGGCATTGGATTCGTGCCATTCTGAGCTCTAAATCAAAAGTTAGGGACGATTTAGTGCGGACATGTCAAGTTGATCGGCTAGTTAAAGTGATCATTCTAAACTGATCATTTGTGCTCATTGAGTAAAGGCTTATAAATGATGCATAGTGCATGGGATCATGCAGTTTTGGCTAGATTGGATTACTTGAACGCTTTTCTGTATCTATTTCTGTCTTAAATTTTGTTACAACATAGAGAATTGAGCTAGTTTAACGTGGGCATTGGATTATTGTCATTCTAAGCTCTAAATCAAAAGTTACGGACGATTTAGTGCGGACATGTCAAGTTTATTAGCCAGTTAAAGTGATCATTTTAGACTGACCATTGGTGCTAAAGGCAAATAAATGAATCATAACGCATGGCATCATGCAGTTTTGATCAGATTGGATTACTTGTACGCTTTTTGAATCTATTTCTATCTCAAATTTTGTCACAATACAGAAATTTAAGTTAGTTTAACGTAGGCATTGGATTCGTGTCATTTTGAGCTATAAATCATGAGTTATGGACGATTTAGTGCAGACATGTCAAGTTGATCGGCCAGTTAAAGTGATCATTCTAAACTTAACATGGTGTTCACTGAGTAAAGGCTTATAAATGAAGCATAATGCATGACATCACTCAGTTTTGGCTAGATTGGATTACTTGAACGCTTTTTGTATCTCTTTTGTGTCAAATTTGGTCACAATATAGAAAATTGAGCGAGCTTAACGGTGGCATTGGATTCCTGTCATTCTGAGCTCTAAATCAAAAGTTATAAACGATTTCGTGTAGATATGTCAAGTTGGTTGGCAAGTTAAAGTGATCGTTCTAAACTGATCATTGGTGCTCATTGAGTAAAGGCTTATAAATGAAGCATAATGCATGGCATCACGCAGTTCGGGATAGGTTCGATTACGTGGACACTTTGTCGTATCTATTTATGTCTGAAATTTTGTCGGAATATAGAAAGTTGAGCTAGCTTAACGTGGACATTCGATTCGTGTTATTTTGAGCTCTAAATAAAAATTTACGGATGATTTAGTGCGGACATGTCAAGTTGAACAGCTAGTTAAAGTGGTCATTCTAAACTGATCATTGCTGCTCATTGAGTAAAGGCTTATAAATGATGCATAATGCATGACATCACAAAGTTTGGGATAGATTGAATTACTTGGACGCTTTGTCGTATCTATCTCAGTCTCAAATTTTGTCACAATATAGAAAACTGAGCTAGCTTAACGTGGGCATTCGATTCGTGTCCTTATGAGCTCTAAATCATAAGTTACGGAAGATTTAGTGCGGAAATGTCAAGTTGATCGGCTAGTTAAAGTGAACATTCTTAACTGATCATTGGTGCTCATTGAGTAAAGGCTTATAGTTGAAACATAATGCATGGCATCACATAGTCTTGGCTTCATTGGATTACTTGGACGCTTTGTCGTGTCTATCTCAGTCTCAAATTTTGTCACAATATAGAAAATTGAGCTAGCTTAACGTGGCCATTGGATTCGTGTCCTTATGAGCTCGTAATCATAGGTTACGGAAGATTTAGTGCGGACATGTTAAGTTGATTGGCCAGTTAAAGTGATCATTCTTAACTCATCATTGGTGCTCATTGAGTAAAGGCTTATAAATGAGGTATAATGCATGGCATCACGCAGTGTGTATAGATTTGATTACATGTATGATTTGTCGTATCTATTTCTATCTCAACTTTTGTCACAATATAGAAAATTGGGCTAGATTAGCGTGGGCATTGGATTCATGTCATTCTGATATCTAAATCAAAAGCTATGGACGATTTAGTGCAAACATGTCAAGTTGATCGGCCAGTTTAAGTGATGATTTTTAACAGAACATTGGTGCTCATTGAGTAAAGGCATACAAATGAAGCATAATGCATGACATCACGTAGTTCCGCATACATTTTGTCACAATATAGAAAATTGAGCTAGCTTAATGTGGGTATTGGATTCAGGGCATTCTGAGCTCTAAATCAAAAGTTACGGACGATTTAGTGCCGACATGTCAAGTTGATCGGCCAGTTAAAGTGATCTTTATGAACTGATCATTGGTGCTCATTGACTAAACACTTATAAATGATGCATAATGCATGACATCGCGTACTTCGGGATATATTGGATTACTTGGATACTTTGTATTATCTATTTTTGACTCAAATTTTGTCACAAGTTAGAAACTTGAGCTAGCTTAACGTGGGCATTGGATACGTGTCCTTTTGAGCTAAAAATCATAAGATATAGACGATTTTTTGCGGACACGTCAAGTTGATCGGCCAGTTAAAGTGATCATTTTTAATTGATCGTTGGTGCTCATTGAGTGAAGGCTTATAAATGAAGCATAATGCATGTCATCATGGAGTATTGGCTAGATTGGATTACTTGAACACTTTTTATATTTATTTCTGACTCAAATTTTGTAACAATATAGAAAATTGAGCTAGCTTAACGTGGGCATTGGATTCGTGTCATTCTGAGCTCTAAATCAAAAGTGATCGGCAAGTTAAGTTAAAGTGATCATTCTAAAATGATCATTGGTGCTCATTGAGAAAAGGCTTATAAATGAAGCATAATGCATGGCATCACGGAGTATTGGCTAGATTGGATTACATGAATGCTTTTTTATATCTATTTCTGCCTCAAATTTTGTCACAATATAGAAAATTGAACTAGCTTAACGTGAGCATTGGATTCGTGACATTCTGAGCTATAAATCAAATGTTACGAACGATTTAGTGCGATCATTTCAAGTTGATCGGCCACGTAAAGTGATCATTCTAAACTAATCATTGGTGCTCATTGAGTAGAGCTTTATAAATGATGCATAATGCATGACATCACGCAGTTCGGGATATATTGGATTACTTGGACGCTTTTTTATATCTATTTCTGCCTCAAATGTTGTCACAATATAGAAAATGGAGATAGCCTAATGTGGGCTTTGGATTCGTGTCATTCTGAGCTCTAAATCAAAAGTTAGGGACGATTTAGTGCGGACATGTCAAGTTGATCGGCTAGTTAAAGTGATCATTCTAAACTGACCATTTGTTCTCATTGAGTAAAGGCTTATAAATGATGCATAATGCATGGGATCATGCAGTTTTGTCTAGATTGGATTACTTGAACGATTTTCTGTATCTATTTCTGTCTTAAATTTTGTTACAACATAGAGAATTGAGCTAGTTTAACGTGGGCATTGGATTATTGTCATTCTAAGCTCTAAATCAAAAGTTAGGGACGATTTAGTGCGGACATGTCAAGTTGATTGGCCAGTTAAAGTGATCATTTTAGACTGACCATTGGTGCTAAAGGCATATAAATGAATCATAACGCATGGCATCATGCAGTTTTGATCAGATTGGATTACTTGTACGCTTTTTGAATGTATTTCTATCTCAAATTTTGTCACAATACAGAAATTTAAGTTAGTTTAACGTGGGCATTGGATTCGTGTCATTTTGAGCTATAAATCATGATTTACGGACGATTTAGTGCAGACATGTTAACTTGATTGGCCAGTTAAAGTGATCATTCTAAACTGGACACGGTGTTCACTGAGTAAAGGCTTATAAATGAAGCATAATGCATGGCATCACTCAATTTTGGCTAGATTGGATTACTTGAACGCTTTTTGTATCTATTTTGTGTCAAATTTTGTCACAATATAGAAACTTGAGCTAGCTTAACGGTGGGGCATTGGATTCCTATCATTTTGAGCTCTACATCATAAGTTAAGGACGATTTCGTGTAGACATGTCAAGTTGGTTGGCAAGTTAAAGTGATCGTTCTAAACTGATCATTGGTGCTCATTGAGTAAAGGCTTATAAATGAAGCATAATGCATGGCATCACGCAGTTCGGGATAGGTTGGATTATGTGGACACTTTGTCGTATCTATTTATGTCTGAAATTTTGTCACAATATAGAAAGTTGAGCTAGCTTAACGTTGACATTCGATTCGTGTTATTTTGAGCTCTAAATAAACATTTACGGATGATTTAGTGCGGACATGTCAAACGGCTAGTTAAAGTGGTCATTCTAAACTGATCATTGCTGCTCATTGAGTAAAGGCTTATAAATGATGCATAATGCATGACATCACAAAGTTCGGGATAGATTGAATTACTTGGACGCTTTGTCGTATCTATCTCAGTCTCAAATTTTGTCACAATATAGAAAACTGAGCTAGCTTAACGTGGGCATTGGATTCGTGTCCTTATGAGCTCTAAATCATAAGTTACGGAAGCTTTAGTGCGGAAATGTCAAGTTGGTCGGCTAGTTAAAGTGAACATTCTAACTGATCATTGGTGCTCATTGAGTAAAGGCTTATAGTTGAAACATAATGCATGGCATCACATAGTCTTGGCTCGATTGGATTACTTGGACGCTTTGTCGTATCTATCTCAGTCTCAAATTTTGTCACAATATAGAAAATTGAGCTAGCTTAACGTGGCCATTGGATTCGTGTCCTATGAGCTCGTAATCATAGGTTACGGAAGATTTATTGCGGACATGTCAAGTTGATCGGCGAGTTAAAGTGATCATTCTTAACTCATCATTGGTGCTCATTGAGTAAAGGCTTATAAATGAGGTATAATGCATGGCATCACGCAGTGTGTATAGATTTGATTACATGTATGATTTGTCGTATCTATTTCTATCTCAACTTTTGTCACAATATAGAAAATTGGGCTAGATTAGCGTGGGCATTGGATTCATGTCATTCTGATCTCTAAATCAAAAGTTATGGACAATTTAGTGCGAACATGTCAAGTTGATCGGCCAGTTTAAGTGATCATTTTTAACAAATCATTGGTGCTCATTGAGTAAAGGCATACAAATGAAGCATAATGCATGACATCACGTAGTTCCGGATACATTTTGTCACAATATAGAAAACTGAGCTAGCTTAATGTGGGTATTGGATTCAGGGCATTCTGAGCTCTAAATCAAAAGTTACGGACGATTTAGTGCGGACATGTCAAGTTGATCGGCCAGTTAAAGTGATCTTTATGAACTGATCATTGGTGCTCATTGACTAAACACTTATAAATGATGCATAATGCATGACATCGCGTACTTCGGGATATATTGGATTACTTGGATACTTTGTATTATCTATTTTTGCCTCAAACTTTGTCACAAGTGAGAAACTTGAGCTAGCTTAACGTGGGCATTGGATACGTGTCCTTTTGAGCTAAAAATCATAAGATATAGACAATTTTGTGCGGACACGTCAAGTTGATCGGCCAGTTAAAGTGATCATTTTTAATTGATCGTTGGTGCTCATTGAGTGAAGGCTTATAAATGAAGCATAATGCATGTCATCATGGAGTATTGGCTAGATTGGATTACTTGAACACTTTTTATATTTATTTATGACTCAAATTTTGTTACAACATAGAGAATTGAGCTAGATTAATGTCGGCTTGGATTCGTGTCATTTTAAGCTCTAAATCCAAAGTTAGGGACGATTTCGTGCGGACATGTCAAGTTGATCTGCCAGTTAATAAGTTAAAGTGATCATTCTAAAATGATCGTTGGTGCTCATTGAGAAAAGGCTTATAAATGAAGCATAATGCATGGCATCATGGAGTACTGGCTAGATTGGATTACATGAACGCTTTTTTATATCTATTTCTGCCTCAAATTTTGTCACAATATAGAAAATTGAACTAGCTTAACGTGAGCATTGGATTCGTGACATTCTGAGCTCTAAATCAAAAGTTATGAACGATTTCGTGTAGACATGTCAAGTTGGTTGGCAAGTTAAAGTGATCATTCTAAGCTAATCATTGGTGCTCGTTGAGTAAAGCCTTATAAATGATGCATAATGCATGACATCACGCAGTTCGGGATATATTGGATTACTTGGACGCTTTTTTATATCTATTTCTGCCTCAAATGTTGTCACAATATAGAAAATTGAGCTAGCCTAACGTGGGCATTGGATTCGTGTCATTCTGAGCTCTAAATCAAAAGTTAGGGACGATTTAGTGCGATCATTTCAAGTTGATCGGCCATTTAAAGTGATCATTCTAAACTAATCATTGGTGCTCATTGAGTAAAGCCTTATAAATGATGCATAATGCATGACATAACGCAGTTCGGGATATATTGAATTACTTGGATGCTTTTTTATATCTATTTCTGCCTCAAATGTTGTCACAATATAGAAAATTGAGCTAGCCTAACGTGGGCATTGGATTCGTGTCATTATGAGCTCTAAATCAAAAGTTAGGGACGATTTAGTGCAGACATGTCAAGTTGATCGGCTAGTTAAAGTGATCATTCTAAACTGATCATTTGTGCTCATTGAGTAAAGAATTATAAATGATGCAGAGTGCATGGGATCATGCAGTTTTGGCTAGATTGGATCACTTGAATGCTTTTCTGTATCTATTTCTGTCTTAAATTTTGTTACAACATAGAGAATTGAGCTAGTTTAACGTGGGCATTGGATTCTTGTCATTCTAAGCTCTAAATCAAATGTTAGGAACGATTTAGTGCGCACATGTCAAGTTGATTGGACAGTTAAAGTGATCATTTTAGACTGACCATTGGTGCTAAAGGCTTATAAATGAATTATATGGCTTGGCATCATGCAGTTTTGAATAGATTGGATTACTTGAACGCTTTTTGAATCTATTTCTATCTCACATTTTGTCACAATACAGAAATTTAAGTTAGTTTAACGTGGGCATTGGATTCGTGTCATTTTGAGCTATAAATCATGAGTTACGGACGATTTAGTGCAGACATGTCAAGTTGATCGGCCAGTTAAAGTGATCATTCTAAACTGAACATGGTGTTCACTGAGTAAAGGCTTATAAGTGAAGCATAATGCATGGCATCACTCAGTTTTGGCTAGATTGGATTACTTGAACGCTTTTTGTATCTATTTTGTGTCAAATTTGGTCACAATATAGAAAATTGAGCTAGCTTAACGGTGGCATTGGATTCCTGTCATTCTGAGCTCTAAATCAAAAGTTATGAACGATTTCGTGTAGACATGTCAAGTTGGTTGGCAAGTGCGGACATGTGGGAATTGGATTCATGTCATTCTAAGCTCTAAGTTAAAAAGTTATGGACGATTTAGTGCGGACATGTCAAGTTGATCGGCAAGTTAAAATGATCATTCTAAACTAATCTTTGGTGCTCATTGAGTAAACACTTATAAATGAAGCATAATGCATGACATCACGTAGTTTTGGATAGATTTGATTACGTGGAGGACTTGTCAAAGCATTGGATTCGTGTCATTCTGAGCTCTAAATCGTAAGTTACAGACGATTAAGTGCGGACATGTCAAGTTGATCGGCCAGTAAAAGTGATCATTCTAAACTAATCATTGGTGCTCATTGAGTAAAGGCTTATAAATGAAGCATAATGGATGAAATCACGCAGTTTTGGATATATTGGTTTACTTGGACGCATTGTCGTCTCTATTTCTGTCTATAATTTTTTCAAATATTGAAAATAGAGCTAGCTTAATGTGGGCATTGGATTCGTGTTATTATGAGCTCTAAATCAAAAGTTACAGATGATTTAATTTGGACATGTGAAATTGATCGCCAAGTTAAAATGATCATTCTTTACTGATCATTGGAGCTCATAGAGAAAAGGATTATAAACGAAGCATAATGCATGACATCATGCAGTTGCGGATATTTTTGATTACTTGAACGCTTTCTCGTATCTATTTTGGTATTATATTTTGTCATAATATAGAAATTTGAGCAAGCTTAACATGGGCATTCGATTCATGTCATTCTACGCTCTAAATCATAAGTTACTGACGATGTAGTTTGTAAATGTCAAGTTGATCATCCAGTCAAAATGAACATTCTTAACTGATCATTGGTGCTCATTGAGTAATGGCTTATAAATGAAACATAATGCATGGCATCACGCAGTTCAGGGTAGATTGGATTACTTGGACACTTTATCATATCTATTTGTGTCTCAAATTTTGTCATAATATAGAAAATTTAGCTAGCTTAACGTGGACATTGGATTCCTGTCAATCTGAGCTCTACATCATAAGTTAAGGACGATTTAGTGCGTATATGTCAAGTTGATCGGCATGTGAAAATGATCATTATTAACTGATCATTGTTGCTAATAAAGTAAACGCTTATAAATGAAGCATAATGCATGGCATCACGCAGTTTTGGCTAGATTGGATTACTTGAAGGGATTTTTGTATCTATATATGTCTCAAATTTTGTCAGAATATAGAAAATTGAGCTAGCTTAACATGTGCATTGGATTCCTATGATTCTGAGCTCTAAATAAAAACTTACGGACAATTTAGTGCGTACATGTCAAGTTGATATCCTAGTTAAAGTGATCATTCTAAAGTGATCATTGGTGCTCAATAAGTAAACGCTTATAAATGAAGCTTAAAGCATGGCATCACGCTGTTTGGGATAGATTGGATAACTTGGATGCTTTATCGTATCTAGTTCTATCGAAATTTTGTCACAGTATAAAAGATTGATCTAGCCTAACGTGGGCATTGGTTCGTGTCATTCTGAGGTCTAAATCAAAAGTAACGCATGATTTAGTGCGGACTTGTCAAGTTGATCTGCCAGTTAAAGTTGATCTATTTCTATCCCAAATTTTATCACAATATAGAAAGTTGAGCCAACTTAAAGTGGGCATTGGGTTTGTGTGATTCTAAGCTCTAAATCATAAGTTAAAGACGATTTAGTGCGAGAATGTCAAGTGGATCGGCCAGTTAAAGTGTTCATTCTAAACGAATCATTGGAGATCATTGAGTTAAGGCTTATAAATGAAGCATATTGCACGAAATAGCGCAGTTTTGGATAGATTGGATTACTTGGATGCTTTCTCGTCTCTATTTCTCTCTATAATTTTTTCAAAATATAGAAAATTGAGGTAGCTTAATGTGGGCATTGGATTCGTGTTATTCTGAGCTATAAATCAAAAGTTAAAAACGTTTTAATGCGGACATGTGACTTTGATCTGCAAGTTCAAAAGATCATTCTTTACTGATCATTGGGGCTCATGGAGTAAAGGATTATAAACGAAGCATAATGCAAGACATCACACAGTTCGGGATAGATTTGATTACTTGAAGGACTTTTTGAACCAATAATATTCTTTAATTTATCAAAATATAAAAAATTGAGCCAGCTTAACGTGGGCATTGGATTCGTGTCATTCTGAGCTCTAAATCAAAAGTTAGGGACGATTTTGCGTGGACATATCAAATTGATCGGCCAGTTAAAATGATCATTCTTAACTGATCATTGGTGCCCAAAGAGTAAATGATTATAAATGAATCATAATGCATGGCATCACCCAGTTCTGGATGGATTGGAATACTTAGATGCTTTGTCGTATCTATTTCTGTATTAAATTTTTCACAATAGAGAAAATTGAGCAAGCTTAACGTGGGCATTTGATTCGTGTCATTCTAAGCTCTAAATCATAAGTTACAGATGATTTAGTGCGGACATGTCAAGTTGATCAGCCAGTTAAAATGATCATTCTTAACTGATTATTGTCGCTCATTGATTAAAGGCTTATAAATGAAACAAAATGCATGGCATCACGTTGTTCGAGATAGATTGGATTACTTGGATGCTTTCTCTTATCTATTTATGTATCAAATTTTGTCATAATATAGAAAATTAAGGTTGCTTAACGTGGGCATTAGATTCATGTCAGTCTGAGCTCTAAATCATAAGTTACGGACGATTTAGTGCGGACATGTCAAGTTAATCGGCATTTTAAAATGATCATTTTTAACTAATCATTGGTGCTAATAAAGTAAACGCTTATAAATGAAGCATAACCCATGGCGTCACGCAGTTTTGGCTAGATTGGATTACTTGAATGGTTTTTCGTATCTACTTATGTCTCAATTTTGTCACAATATAGAAAATTGAGCTAGCTTAACATGGGCATTGGATTCCTGTTATTCTGAGCTCTAAATCAAAAGTTACAGACGATTTAGTGCATACATATCAATTTGATAGCCTAGTTAAAGTGATCATTTTGAAGTGATCATTGGTTCTCATTAAGTAAACGCTTATGAATGACGGATAAAGCATGACATCATGCAGTTTGAGATAGATTGGATAACTTGGACGCTTTGTCGTATCTAGTTCTGTCGAAAAATTTGTCACAGTATAAAAGATTGAGCTAGCCTAACGTGGGCATTGGTTCGTGTCATTCGGAGCTCTAAATCAAAAGTTATACACGATTTAGTGCAGAAATGTCAAGTTGATCGGCTAGTTAAAGTGATCATTCTAAACTAATCACTAGTGCTCATTGAGTAAAGGCTTATATATGAAGCATAATGCATAGCATCAAGCAGTTTTGGCTAGATTGGATTATTTGAACGGTTTTTCGTATCTATTTATGTCTCAAATTTTGTCACAATATATCAAAATTGAGCTAGCTTAATGTGGGCATTGGAATCGTGTCATTCTGAGCTCTAAATCATAAGTGACAGATTATTTAGTGCGGATATGTCAAGTTCATCGGCTAGTTAAGTGATCATTCTAAACTGATCATTGGTGCTCATTGAGTAAAGGCTTATAAATGAATCATAATTCATGAAATCACGCAGTTCTGGATAGATTGGATTACTTCGACGCTTGGTCGTCTCAATTTGTGTCAATAATTTTGTCAAAATAAAGAAAATTGAGCTAGATTAATGTGGGCATTGGATTCGTGTTATTCTGAGCTCTAAATCAAAAGTTACGGACGATTAATTGCGGACATGTGAAGTTGATCGGCAAGTTAAAATGATCATTCTTTACTGATCATTGGGGCTCATAGAGTAAAGGCTTATAAATGACATCACGCTGTTCGGGATATTTTTGATTACTTGAACGCTTTGTCGTATCTATTTTTGTATTAAATTTTGTCATAATATAGAAAATTGAGCAAGCTTAACGTGGGCATTGGATTCGTGTTATTCTAGGCTCTAAATCATAAGTTACAGACGATTTTGTGCGGATATGTCAAGTTGAGCAGCCAGTTAAAATGAACATTCTTAACTGATTATTGGTGCTCATTGAGTAATGGCTTATAAATGAAACATAATGCATGGCATCACGCTATTCGGGGTAGATTGGATTACTTGTACGCTCTGTCTTATTTATTTATGTCTCAAATTTGGTCAAAATATAGTAAATTGAGCTAGCTTAACGTGGGTATTTGATTCGTGTCAGTCTGAGCTCTAAATCATTAGTTACCGGCAATTTAGTGCGGACATGTCAAGTTGATCGGCATGTTAAAATGATCATTCTTAGCTGATCGTTGGTGCTCATAAAGTAAACGCTTATAAATGAGGCATAATGCATGGCATAAAATTTTTTTGGTTAGATTGGATTACTTGAATGGTTTTTCGTATCTATTTATGCCTCAAATTTTTTCACAATATAGAAAATTTAGTTAGCTTAACATGGGCACTGGGTTCCTGTTATTCTGAGCTTTAAATCAAAAGTTACGGATGATTTAGTGTGGACATTTCAAGTTGATCGCATAGTTAAAGAGATCATTCTAAAGTGATCATTGGTGCCCATTAAGTAAAGCTTATAAATGGAGCATAAAGCCTGCCATCACGCAGCTTAGGATACATTGGATAACTTGGACGCTTTGTCGTATCTAGTTAAGTCAAAATTTTTGTTTAAATCAAAAGTTACGAACCATTTAGTGCGGACAAGTCAAGTGGATTGGCCAGTTATAAATTATCTATCTTAACTGATCATTTGCGCCTATAGAGTAAAGACTTATAAATGAAGCATAATGCATGGCATCACCCATTTCGGGATAGATTGGACAACTTGGATGCTTTTTCGTATCTACTTCTGTCTCAAATTTGGTCACAATATAGAAACTTTAGCAAGCTTAACGTGGGGATTGGATTCGTGTCATTATAAGCTCTAAATCATAAGTTACGTACGATTTAGTGCGGACATGTCAAGTTTATCGGACAGTTAAAACGATCATATTTAACTGATAATTGGTGCCCATTGAGTAAAGGCTTATAAATGAAACATAATGCATGGCATCACGCAGTTCAGGGAAGATTGGATTACTTGGACGCTTTTTCCTATCTATTTATGTCTCAAATTTTGTTACATTATAGAAAATTGAGCTAGTTTAACGTGGAAATCGGATTCGGGTCAGTTTGAACTCTAAATAATAAGTTACGGATGATTTAGTGTAGAAATGTCAAGTTGATCGTCATGTTAAGATGATCATTCCTTACTGAGCATTGGTGCTTATTGAGTAAACGATAATAAATGAAGAATAATGCAAAGCATCATGAAGTTCAGAATAGATTGGATTATTTGGACGCTTTGTTGTAACGATTTCTTTCTCAAATTTTGTCATGATATAAAAAATTGAGCCAGCTTAACGTGGGCATCGGATTCATGTCATTCTGAGTTCTAAATCAAAAGTTACGGACGATTTAGTGCGGACATGTCAAGTTGATCGGCCAGTTAAAGTGATCATTCTAAACTGATCGTGGGTGCTCATTGAGTAAAAGCTTATAAATGAAGCATTATGCATGGCATCACTCAGTTTTGGTTATATTGGATTACTTGAATGCTTTTTCGTATCTATTTCTATCTCAAATTTTTTCTTAATCTAATAAATTGACCTAGCTTCATGTGGGCATTGGATTCGTGTCATTCTAAGCTCTAAGTCAAAAGTTATGGATGATTTAGTGGGGACATGTCAAGTTGATGGGCGAGTTAAAGTGATCATTCTAAACTGATCATTGGTGCTCATTGCGTAAACGCTTATAAATGAAGCATAATGCTTGACATCACGTAGTTTTGGATAGATTTGATTACTTTGAGGACTTGTCGAAGCATTGGATTCGTGTCATTATGAGCTCTAAATCATAAGTTACAAACGATTTAGTGCGAACATGTCAAGTTGATCCGCTAGTTAAAGTTATCATTCTAAACTGATCATTGGTGCTCATTGAGTAAAGGCTTATAAATGAAGCATAATTCATGAAATCATGCAGTTTTGGATAGATTGGATTATTTGGATGCCTGGTCCTCTCTCTTTCTGTCTATAATTTTGTCAAAATAAAGAAAATTGAGCTAGATTAATGTGGGCATTGGATTCGTGTTATTCTGAGCTCTAAAACAAAATTTACGGACGATTTGATGCGGATATGTGAAGTTGATCGGCAAGTTAAAATGATCATTCTTTACTGATTACTGGGGCTCATAGAGTAAAGGCTTATAAACGAAGCATAACGCATGATGTCACGCAGTTCATGATATTTTTGATTACTTGAACACTTTGTCGTATCTATTTCTGTATTAAATTTTGTCATAATATAGAAAATTGAGCAAGTTTAACGTGGGTGTTGGATTTGTGTCATTCTAAGCTCTAAATCTTAAGTTACAGACAATTTAGTGCGGATATGTCAAGTTCATCAGCCAGTTAAAATAAACATTCTTAACGATTATTGGTGCTCATTGAGTAATGGCTTATGAATGAAACATAATGCATTGCATCACGATCTGGGATAGATTGAATCACTTGGACGCTTTGTCTTATCTGTTTATGTCTCAAATTTTGTTATAATGTAGTAAATTGAGCTAGCTTAATGTGGGCATTGGATTGGTGTCAGTTTGAGCTCTAAATCATAAGTTACGGACGATTTAGTGCGGACATGTCAAGTTGATCGGCATGTCAAAATGATCATTCTTAACCGATCATTGGTGCTAATAAAGTAAACGCTTATAAATGAAGCATAACCCATGCCGTCACACAGTTTTGGCTAGATTGGATTACTGGAACTAATTTTCGTATCTATTTATGTCTCAATTTTTTTCATAATATAGAAAATTGAGCTACTTAACATGGGCATTGGATTCCTGTTATTCTGAGCTCTAAATAAAAAGTTAGGTACGATTTAGTGCATACATGTCAAGTTGATAGCCTAGTTAAAGTGATCATTCTGAAGTGATCATTGTTGCTCATTAAGTAAATGCTTATAAATGAAGCATAAAGCATGTCATCACGCAGTTTGGGATAGATTGGATAACTTGGATGCTTATATGTATCTTGTTCAGTCGAAATTTTGTTACAGTATAAAAGATTGAGCTAGCCTAACGTGGGCATTGGTTAGTGTCATTCTGAGCTCTAAATGAAAAGTTACGCACGATTTAGTGCGGATATGTCAATTTGATCGGCCAGTTAAAGTGATCATTCCAAACTAATCATTGGTGCTCATTTATTAAAGGCTTATAAATGAAGCATAATGCATGACATTACGCACTTCGGGATAGATTGGATTACTTGGATGCTTTGTCGTATCTATTTCTGTCCCAAATTTTATCACAATATAGAAAATTGAGCCAACTTAACGTGGGCATTGGATTCGTGTCATTCCGAGCTCTAAATCATAAGTTAAAGAAAATTTATTGCGGACATGAAAAGTTGATATGAGTTAAAGTGTTCATTCTAAACTGATCATTGGTGCTCATTGAGTAAAGGCTAATAAATGAAGCATAATGCATGAAATCACGCAGTTTTAGATAGATTGGATTACTTTGATGCTTTTTCTTCTCTATTTCTCTCTATAATTTTTTCAAAATATAGAAAATTAACCTGGCTTAATGTTGGCATTGGATTCGTGTTATTCGGAGCTATAAATCAAAAGTTATAGACGATTTAATCCGGACATGTGAAGTTGATCAGCAAGTTAAAATGATCATTATTTTCTGATCATTGGGGCTCATGCAGCAAAGGCTTATAAACGAATTATAATGCATGACATCACGCAGTTTAGGATTGATTCGATTACTTGAAGGACTTGTTGAACCAATTTTAGTCTTAAATTTATCAAAATATCAAAAATGGAGACAGCTTAACATGGGCATTGGATTCGTGTCATTTTGAGCTCTAACTCAAAAGTTAGGGACGATTTAGTGCAGACATATCAAGTTGATCGGCCAGTTAACATGATCATTCTTAACTGATCATTGGTGCCCATAGAGTAAATGCTTATAAATGAAGCATAATACATGGGATCACCCAGTTCTGGATAGATAGGAATATTTGGCTTCATTGTCGTATCTATTTATGTATTAGATTTTGTCATAATATAGAAAATTGAGCAAGCTTAACGTGGGCATTGGATTCGTGTCATTCTAAGCTCTAAATCATAAGTTACAGATGATTTAGTGCGTACATGTCAAAATGATCAGCAAGTTAAAATGATCATTCTTAACTAATTATTAGTGCTTATTGTGTAAAGATTTATAAATGAAACATAATGCATAGCATCAGGCTATTCGGGATAGATTGGAAGTTTTGGACGCTTTGTCTTATCTATTTATGCCTCGAATTTTGTCATAATATAGAAAATTAAGCTAGCTTGACGTAGGTATTGGATTCGTGTTAGTCTGAGCTCTAAATCATAAGTTAAAGACGATTTAGTGCGGAAATGTCAAGTTGATCGGCATGTTAAAATGATCATTCTTAACTAATCATTGGTGCTCATAAAGTAAACGCTTATAACTGAAGCATAACCCATTGCGTCATGCAGTTTTGGCTAGATTGGATTACTTGAACGGTTTTTAGTATATATTTATGTCTCAATTTTGTCACAATATAGAAAATTGAGCTAGTTTAATATGGGCATTGGATTCCTGTTATTCTTAGCTATAAATCAAAAGTTACGGATGATTTAGTGCGTACATGTCAGGTTGATAGCCTAGTTAAAGTGATCATTATGAGTGATCATTGGTGGTCATTGAGTAAACGCTTATGAATGAAGCATAAAGCTTGGGATAGATTGGATAACTTGGACGCTTTGTCGTATCTACTTCTGTCGAAAAGTTTGTCATAGTATAAAAGATTGAGCTAGCTTAACTTGGGCATTGGTTCGTGTCATTCTGAGCTCTAAATGAAAAGTTACGCACGATTTAGTGCGGACATGTCAAGTTCATCGGCCAGTTTAAGTGATCATTCTAATCTGATCATTGGTGATCATTGTTGAAATGCTTATAGATGAAGCATAATGCATCACATCACACAGTTTGGGATATATCAGATTACTTAGACGCTTTGTCGTATCTATTTATGTCTCAAAATTTTTCACAATATAGAAAATTGAGCTAGCATAACGTGGGCATTGGATTCGTGTAAGTTACGAACGATTTAGTGCGGACATGTCAAGTTGATCGGCATGTTAAAATGATCATTCTTAACTGATCATTGGTGATGATAAAGTAAACACTTATAAATGAAGCATAATGCATAGCATCACGTAGCTTTGGCTAGATTGGATTACTTGAACGGTTTTCATATCTATTTATGTCTCAAATTTTGTCACAATATAGAAAATTGAGCTAGCTTGACATGGGCATTGGATTCCTGTTATTCTGAGCTCTAAATCAAAAGTTACAAACGATTTAGTGCGGACATGTCAAGTTGATCGGCCAATTAAAGTGATCATTCTAAACTGATCATAAATGAAACATAATGCACGACATCACGTAGTTTTAGAATGATTTTATTACTTGGAGGACTTGTTGAAGCAATTTTAGTCTTAAAATTTATCACAATATAAAAAAGTTGATCTAGTTTAACGTGGGCATTGGATTCGTATCAATCTAAGCTCTTAAAAAAGTTACAGATGATTTAGTACGGACATGTCAACTTGATCGGCATGCTAAAGTGATCATTCTAAACTGATCATTGGTGCTTATTGAGTAAATGCTTATAAATGAAGCATTAATGCATGGCATCACACAGTTTGCGATAGATTGGATTACATGGACGCTTTGTCGTATCTGTTTTTGAGTCAAATTTTGTCACCATAT
Organism: Pugionium dolabratum; assembly: GCA_018901945.1. NCBI lineage: Eukaryota > Viridiplantae > Streptophyta > Magnoliopsida > Brassicales > Brassicaceae > Pugionium > Pugionium dolabratum. Next base: position 514,417 of record JAEVFF010000532.1, read on the forward strand.
AGAAAATTGAGCTAGCTTAACGTGGGCATTGGATTCGTGTCATTTTGAGCTCTCAATCAAAAGTTACGGACGATTTAGTGCGGACATATCAAGGTGATCGACCAGTTAAAATGATCATTCTAAACTGATCATTGGTCTCATTGAGTAAATGCTTATAAATGAAGCATAATGCATGGCATCACGCAGTACAGGATAGATTGGATTACATTGATGCTTTGTGTTATCTATTTATGTATCACATTTTGTCACAATATAGAAAATTGAGCTAGCTTAGCGTGGGCATTATATTCATGTCATTTTGAGCTCTAAATCAAAAGTTACGGATGATTTAGTGCGGACATGTCAAGTTGATCGGCTAGTTAAAGTGATAATTCTAAACTGATCATTTGTGATTATTGAGTAAAGGCTCATAAATGAAGCATAATACATGACATCACGTAGTTTTAGAAGGATTTTATAACTTGGAGCACTTGTTGAGGCAATTTTAGTCTTAAATTTATCACAATATAAAAAATTGAGATAGTTTAACGTGGGAATTGGATTCATGTCAATCTGACCTCTAAATCAAAAGTTACAGACGATTTAGTGCAGACATGGCAAGTTGATCGGCCTGTTAAAGTGATCATTCTAAACTGATTATTGGTGCTCATTGAGTAACGGCTTATAAACGAAGCATAATTGATGAGGACATCAATACTAGCTCACTTGAAGCTGAGGAAGAGCCCATTAATATACCTATTATGAGACAAGCTCCAAGAACAAGATCAGGCACAAGAAACCTTAGTAAGATAGGTCTGTCGAGAGTCTCATAACAATCATAGAAGATGGAGGATTCCATGAAGCTGAACTTACTAAACAATTACAAGAAGGAGACTATGAACAACTAAAGACTACGACAATTTCATTCATTCCAGTTTTACAAGGCTTCAAAGATACAACCTTGTTCATCATTGCTAAACAAACTTAAGAAGGCTTTATAAGGAGCTACAAGAGACCAAGGTGCGTATTTAAAATTCTTATGTTTGAATTAACAAGTTTATTTGCTTGTTTTTGTAGGAATGTGACTGTTAAGTTTAAGAGTCTTTTATTTGTCATTAGGTCCTAATGTCTTGTTGTTATTTTCGTTTTAGTCCTTCCATTATAATATATTTCAGCCCTAGAAGGCACCTGCTGGTGGACTAGTATATAAAGTCCCTTCTCAGCAGGTAATCACTTAAGTTTTATGAAATAAAAACATAGTTTTTCTTCCTTTGAAATGAGCTGACGCCTCCAACCTTCTTGTGTGAGAATCCTTGTAGCTTGAGTGCTCTAGACTTATCACAGACCTTCCATAATCTGTGTGGCGTCTCTCGATCTACCTCTCTACTCAATCCTCACTTAGATCCTCCAGAAAGTGCTCTACAGCCAGCTGAAGGGTCACCATCAACCCATCACTCTTGAGTCTCTAGAAAGTACTGTACAGCCAGCTAGTGATACGAGCATGGAAAGCACACAAAAGGAGCAGCTCATGGCTAGAAATGAACCAGAGGAACATGAAGAAGCTCTTGCACTACCAGCTGGACCATTAACCCGAGCCAAGGCCAAGAAACTCAAAGAGGCAATCAGCTGCATGCTCAACAAGGAGAATACACAACAAATTCACTTGAGCTTGAATGGAGAAGTGCCTAAAAGCACTCTGATTTTAGTACAAGCTCAAGACAGCATACAAATGAGTATGTGATCCATTTGTACTCTTTTTCCCTTATCCAAGTTTTCTCCCATTGGTTTTTCTTGGTAAGGTTTTTAATGAGGAAAATGAATCACATTACAACCAGCCCAATTTGTTGTGTAAAATCAAAAGGAGTTCAATTAAAAAGCTCAAAATTGGCGTCATCAAAAGGGGGAAAAGTGTCTACATTCATAGTCAAAATAAGAGTTAATGAAGTCAAGGTCTTTGGTCAAGGTCTTTGGTCAAGTCTTCCCTTGTAATTGTAACCAATTTAATGTTGTAGGCTCCTCATATTTACGTCCCCTTATAGTATAAATAGGGGCTTTCAGTTGTAAACTTCATCATTCAACTTTTTCAAATAAAAACAGCTTCTTTTCTTAAGTTTGAGAGTGATTCTCTTCTTAATCTGATTGTTGGTGTGTAATCCTTCAGTCAACATTTAGTAGCCTTAGTGTGTAATATCTAAGCTACTATCTTAGGTAAATCAGTAGTCTTTCCGCAGCTACTGTGTGACCCTTCAATCCACAACCTTTGAACAGATTGAATTTCGATTCATTATGTTGCAAAGCCTATCTCAACCGCATCCAGAAGTGCATTCCTTGGGAGGTTCACATCAGCTAGAGTCTCTCCAGCAGCTCCCCTTGCTCGAACAAGTCCTCTTGTTCCTGCATCATCTGGTATCAGAGCTTAATCGCTCCTATTCAGGTTTATCTACCCCCATTTTCGTTTTTTTACTATATTAATGTGCTCTTCCTGAACAAGAGGAAGAGCCCATTAGTATACCTATTATGAGACAAGCTCCAAGAACAAGATCAGGCACAAGAAACCTTAGTAAGATGTTCAACAAGTCTGTCGAGAGTCTCATAACAATCATAGAAGATGGAGGATTCCATGAAGCTGAACTTACTAAAGAATTATCAGAAGGAGACTATGAACAACTAAAGACTACCACAATTTCACTCCTTCCAGTTTTACAAGGCTTCAGAGATACAACCTTGTTCATCATTACTAAACAAACTTAAGAAGGCATTATTAGGAGCTTCAAGAGACCAAGGTGCGTATTTAAAATTCTTATGTTTGAATTAACAAGTTTATTTGCTTGTTTTTGCAGGAATGTGACTGTTAAGTTTAAGAGTCTTTTATTTGTCATTAGGTCCTAATATCTTGTTGTTATTTTTGCTTTAGTCCTTTCATTATAATGTATTTTCAGCCCTAGAAGGCACCTACTGCTGGACTAGTATATAAATTCCCTTCTCAACATGTAATCACTTAAGTTTTATGAAATAAAAACCTAGTTTTTCTTCCTTTGAAAGGAGCTGACGCCTCCAACCTTCTTGTGTGAGAATCCTTGTAGCTTGAGTGCTCTAGACTTATCACAGACCTTCCATAATCTGTGTGGCATCTCTCGATCCACCTCTCGACTCAATCCTCACTTAGATCCTCCAGAAAGTGCTCTACAGCCAGCTGAAGGGTGACCATCAACCCACCACTCTTGAGTCTCTAGAAAGTGCTGTACAGCCAGCTAGAGTCTCTCCAGCAGCTCCCCTTGCTCGAACAAGTCCTCTTGTTCCTGCATCATCTGGTATCAGAGCTTAATCGCTCCTATTCAGGTTTATCTACCCCCATTTTAGTTTTTTTACTCCGTCATTTCTTTGTTAACTTGCTGTCAAACTGCATCTCTTCATAAAACCCATAAAAATCGAACCCCAATATGTTGTTTTTGTGTGTTAGAAACCAGTAACATCCTTAGTTGTTGATAGCTTGGGTTTCTGCAACTATATCTGTCGATTTTCAGTTGTGTTGATTGTGTCTATTCGACTTCCTTGCTGCTGCAACTAGATCTATCAATTTTTAGTTGTTTTTTATTGTGTCTATTTGACCTCCTTTGCTGCTGCAACTAGATTTGTCGATTTTAAGTTGTTTTGATTGTGTCTATTCGACTTCCTTTGCTGCTGCAACTAGTTCTGTCCATTTTAAGTTGTTTTTGATTGTGTGTTCGACTTCTTTTGCACTTGATCTGTTTGTTTAGTTTGAGACAGATTGTGGACCATGGGAGAACCAGTAGATGTGAATGTTGCTCAGATGCTTGCTGCTATTCAGATTCAACTTCAGAATCTAGGAGATCACATGACAAGAATAGAACAACCACCACCAATTTGCAGAAATCCTATCAGAAATGCGAATGCCCAACGTGTGAATCATGAGGAGGATGAAACAGCTGACTTAGAAGATGATTTTCCACCAGAACCTGATCATAATCATAGACCAAGAAGACAATATCAACGTGACAGAGATAGAGTAGAAGAATCTTGGCATGGAAACAGAGACGTAAAGCTCACAGCACCAACCTTTCCTGGAAAGGTTAATCCAGATGCCTACCTTGATTGGGAAAGGCGTATGGAATTCATATTTGAGTATTACAACTACTCAGATAAGAGAATAGTGTCTCTAGCAGCTGCTCAACTCACTGAAAGCGCTCTAGCTTGGTGGGACAGAGATGTGTCTTAAATAAGAAGAAATAGACATGGTCAGATCACTATTTGGGAAGACATGAGGTTCCAACTAAGAAGGAGATATGTCCCTGCATACTACTACAGAGAGTTGCAGATGAAATTTAGAAAACTAACTCAAGGTTCTAAATCTGTTGAAGAATACTTTGATGAGTTTGAACTGCTTAGAAACAGGATGGAGACCGAAGATTCATAAGAAACTTTGATGGCTCAATTCCTAGATGGTCTGCAAGATCGAATTGCTAGAAAAGTGGAGAGACAAACCTATCATGATCTGGGCGAGTTGCTGCATCTTGCGGTTCAGGCGGAGCAGCACATAAAAGGAAGACTATCTCAGCAAATCGTAGCAAGTCTACCTGGAATCAACAACCTCAAAAGGCTCTGGACAAAGGAAAGGCCATCGACATAGAATCCAGATTCAAGATATCCATTTCTGAAACATCTAAAAACAATAAACCAGAGCAAGGTAAAACTCCAACTCAAAGATCTCGTGACATAACCTGTTTTAAATGTCAGGGAAAATGCCATTATGCAAGAGAATGCCCAAACCAGAGAGTTATGATCCTTAAATCAAATGGCAAATATGAGTCTCAAGATGAAGACGAGTATGAACCAGAAAACTCTGAGGAAGAAGTTGTGGACTATCCTGATACTGGAGAGCTTCTAGTTACAAGGAGATCCCACAGTGCTCTTTTTGAACCAGAAACTATACAAAGAGAAAACATTTTCCATTCTCGGTGCACAATATACTGTAAGGTATGTAGCTTGATCATAGATGGTGGTTCTTGTACTAACGTAGCCATCAAGTATATGGTTGATAAGCTAGGGTTACAAAAGACAAAGCATCCTCGACCATACAAGCTCAAATGGCTGAACGATGAAACTGAGCTAAAAATTGCAGAACAAGTCACCATACCATTCAGCATAGGCAAGTATGCAGATCAAGTTATGTGTGATGTGGTGCCTAATGCAAGCTGGACATCTACTTCTAGGTAGTCCATGGCAATTTGACAAAGAAGCATTACACAATGGACGCACCAATCACTATACCTTCATGCACAATAACAAGAAACATAGCTTAGCACCTTTAACTCCACAGGAAGTGCATGAGATGCAACAAAATATGTCTAAAGGAGAAAAGCTAAATAAAACTCACCTTTATGTAACACCTGCCACTGTTTTGAAATCACTTGATTCTAAAGAAGAAGTGCTACTAATGATCTTTAAAGAAGTGTTGTTTTCTGGACAAGAAAAGGAGGAACTTCCTGCTGCTGTTATAGAGCTTCTTGAAAAATTCACTGATGTTTTTCCAGAAGAGATACCACCAGGATTGCCACCTATAAGAGGAATCGAGCATCAGATTGATCTTGTTCCTGGAGCACCATTGCCAAACCTATCTGCCTATAGAGTGAATCCAGAAGAAGCAAAGGAGCTGGAAAGACAAGTACAAGACCTAATGTCTAAGGGCTATATCCGAAAGAGTCTAAGCCCATGTGCTGTTCCTGTTCTTCTAGTGCCTAAGAA